>JAWNZC010000396.1:1017500-1120000 GCA_035771165.1 Paragorgia papillata | reverse complement strand
TTTTTCAACGTTTTCTTAGGTTGCTGAGGATCGTTTGCAATATCTTGGGATTTCTCCAGAATTTCAGTCCAAATATTTGTGAAATTTTGCTGGATGAGAGTATGGATATTGACGAGTACACGCCATTGTTTGTCCTTGGCTTTAGTGCTCCGACATTAGAGAATGAGAATCCACCGAGTTTTGGTTCCCTGTTGTCTTGTCTCAATGTGTGTTTGGGACACATGAATACGGTACGTGTCCAGCCCATTGAACTCTAAGGGGCCGAATACATGGGGAAATTTCAGCCCGGGCTGAGATTTCAGCCCGGCTGCTGAGGTATGGAAAAGAGGAGAATGATTTGAATAAGAAACACGAAGTGTGGAAATCAGCCAAGTTGTCACAAACATGCAGCATAAAACAAACATATTTAGATGTGTATTTCAAATAAACCATATTTATTCCTTCTTTATCGCTTTTCACAAGGCACTTTCTGTATTCCACACTTCGTGTTTCTCATTCAAAACATTCACTCCCTCATTTCCATCCCCCAGTAGCCGGGCTGAAATCTCAGCCCGGGCTGAAATTTCCCCATGTATTCGGCCCCTAAGTAAACTGGAACGCTAACTCCATACGTCAGGCCCTATATATGAATGGATGAAGCCAAAAATCTTTGAATGTTTCTGAGTTTTGAGCTGAAATTCTTAACGCTGAACGTTGGGCTGTATATTATACTATACATCAAATTGAAGCCAATGCTATTTCTAAAAACATACATATAAAACAATGTATTTCAATCCGTTGTTTTGGAGTAATTTGTTATCGTCCCAAACAAAATATATGGCACGATGAAAATTTTAAGTAACTTGAAGCACGGGAGCTACCTGCAAAGGGACTGGCACTGGCTTCAAACCCCCCCCCCTGAGTTATCGTTCCAGTCTTCTTATAGTTCAATGGTCCAGCCCTGGACATGCAAAAAAAAGTAATATATCATACAGGAGGAGTGTTGATCTGATATCAAACACTGAGAAGTGTGTTGAAAAACCAAGCCGAATTTCGAAGTGTTTTGGTATCAGATCAATCTCGTTCCCAGAGCCCACGTTCCCCACCCAGGAAACGAGAGACTCTGGGATAATCCGTTTCAAATCACAGGGTTCTTGTTATTCCGGTTGAGGTACGCATGCGTAAATATCCGAGCGGAATTCTCCTTGTTCGACTTTTCCCCAAACAAGTCAATGGGGTTGCTGGCGAAGCTCGAATTACAGCATCTACACACATACGGCGAAGAGATCGATCGCGGCAACGTCTTCACCGGAGTCTTGTCGTCCGACATCTTTGTTTTTTTTGTTTTATTAATTCTACTTCTGGTCACTTCAGACCAACTCATGCTCACTATTCAGCCAATAACGTAACGATTTGAAACGGATTATCCCAGAGTCTCTAGTTTCCCGGGTACGTGGGCTCTGGGAACGAGATTGGTATCAGATCAACGACAACTTTTCAGTGTATGATATAGCTTCTCAAATGAATCAGTATTTTAAGAGAAATTTAAAGTAGAAGTTTGTTTAATTTATGCAAGTGTTTGATCACATATCCAAACTTTGAGACCAGTGCTGATTTCATTTGTCTTTATATTATGAATTATTAATGAGGTTGAGAAATTTATTTTAGCACTTATGATGATCACGAACTTGTTTTAGGGGGGTGGGGCGCTAGGCTGTTTTTGGACTGCCCTCCCTGAAACCCCTAAAATCCTATTAAAATGAACTTTTGTATTTCTTTTTTTAAGGCTGATCCTCGATCTTTGTCATCTCCAGATAAATCACCCTGGAAGTTTACTGCTGTTAGTTCTGTCCTACCCAAGTAAGCTTTACTCATTGAACTCTATATAACTAGTCACACGCTCTTACCATTGAGCTACTGAGGCTCAGATGGCAGACCTTGTGAGAACTACTGTAGTCACACGCTCTAACCATTGAGCTACTGAGACTCAGGTGACAGACCTTGTGAGAACTAGTCACACTCTCTAACCATTGAGCTACTGAGGCTCAGATGGCAGACCTTGTGAGAACTAGTCACATGCTCTAACCATTGAGCTACTGAGGCTCAGATGGCAGACCTTGTGAGAACTAGTCACACTCTCTAACCATTGAGCTACTGAGACTCAGATGGCAGACCTTGTGAGAACTAGTCACATGCTCTAACCATTGAGCTACTGAGACTCAGATGACAGACCTTGTGAGAACTAGTCACGCTCTCTAACCATTGAGCTACTGAGACTCAGATGACAGACCTTGTGAGAACTACAGTAGTCACGCTCTAAGTATTGAGCTACTGAGGCTCAGATGACTGACTTCTAGTATTTATTTGTTGTTCATTTATTATTTTAGATCGTCGGTGAATTTTGCGATGGACAATTCTATAATCCTGCTTTTGTCTCAAGCTTTGCTTTGCCTTAAGGACCCACGAGTAGAGTCTTCAAATAAAAGTTTACTGAAACGAAAGCTTCGCAGCGAGTTGGTATGTCCACACGATTTTAGTCATCAGGGAGAACCCTCAGACATCCTAGGCAGCACTGAGTTAACAAGTGATTAACCCATTCCTGCCTGAGCTGGTCAAAAACGGTCCCTTTATTGTGTTACTCTGTCTAACACCAGATGATTTTACTCATCAAAGAGAGAACCCTCAGACATCCTAGGCAGCAATGAGTTAACAAGTGATTAACCCATTCCTGCCTGAGCTGGTCAAAAATGGTCCCTTTATTGTGTTACTCTGTCTAACACCAGATGATTTTACTCATCAAAGAAAGAACCCTCAGACATCCTAGGGCAACAATGGATTAACAAATGATTAACCCATTCCTGCCTGGGCCGACCAAAAACTACCCCTTTATTGTTTTACTCTGTTGAATGCCAGATGAGTTTACTTGTCAAAAGGAGAACCCTCAGACATCCTAGGCAGCAATGAGTTAACCTTGTTTGGGAAAGTATTTTTCATTTTTTCTTCTGTTTTTCCCCACAGACCTAGGTCTAAATTCCCCCCCATACAAGTCCTTGGAGAGCGCTTGAATCCCCCCCCCTAATCTGCACTGGCCTGTGTGCAGACTCTTGGGTGAACTGAGGGAGAGCCTGGCCGTGGGCTAAACCTGTACAAAGTGCGAAAGTGACCGTGTGGAAACGAATGTTGAAAGAGTCCATGTTATTTTCTTCACTAGGAACCCTTTCTTTCTGGAGTCATGCTTCATTTTGAAAGACGTAGCTACACATCCCCAGGCTCCACGCCAAAATCAGCTAGTCCAGAAGGCGCCAGGCGCTCATTGGGAAGAGGTCGGCCTGAACACTGGGAGGTTGGTGACCAGAAAGATTTAAAACTTTTCAAGTTGGTCGATATATTCCTGAAAATCATGAAACGATGACTTTCCGAGTACAACCGAAGCTGAATCGACTGTAAGCGAGAATAATGAAACGGTGATTTCCGAAGCTGAGTCGACGGTAAGCGAGAACGATATATCGATGACTTCCGATGCTGAGTCGACGGTAAGCCAGAATAATGTAAACTGTTTTGGGTACCTAATGATCATGATGGCAATAGGGATTTAAAACTATTATTGACAGAAACAACGCCCTTATTGCTAGACTGTATGGGCTCTCAACGGCATAAATACGGTGGGGAGGGGAGGGGGCTTCATTCTACATGTATATAGACGAGCATAGCGAAATTACAAACGAAAAATAGAAAATACCTTGCAACATAATAATGAATACGAGTTACGTAAACGACATCGTTTTTTGGGAGGCAAACAATCGAGTACATCGTCCATCTTGTAGAAGATGATATAGTGAGGCAACAGACATAAGCTGCTTCATTTCATTAGCCTGTGTACAGCCTGAATATACACCTGTAATTTAGTCTGTGAAACTCTCGCACGATAGCTTGTCGAAACAACCCACCCCCACACCCCCCGCTGAGCTTCTCACATCTAGAAGTAGATCAGTTGATTGTCATAAGCCCTGTCTTAGGCGCTGTTTACATGAAGCGGATGTAAACAGCGGATTGACAATCCAATCGGATCGAAAAACGCGAGTGAAGTGGGCACATGTTTACATGGAGAAATCCGATCTGTTTTTGCTTTTTGTAAGTGGTTTTTCACTGGGCTTCCCTCAATGTCTGCATTTAGCACGACACGCACCAACTTCACTCATGCGTATCAAGTCATTTTCAAGTCAAACCGTGTTTAGATGAATGAGATTGGAGACATTCAAGTCGATCCTTGCTTGAATCTCAAGTCAATCCACTCCACTGCGTGCATTGACTTCAGCCATTCGTTTCGATCAGATCGAAAACTTTCAATCTTCTTCATGTTTATTTATTTATAAGCTTGGCCAGTACAAAATTATAGACAAGACCTAAACTAAAATACACAATTACACGAAAACAGACATATACATATAGACAATGGCAGGGAATACCCACAGAGGCAAAACCTCCAATAACGGGAACCCGGAACCTTTAGTATTTTACTATGGCTATTAAACGCCAGACGATTTTACTCGTCAAGGGAAGAGTGCTCGGGTGCCAAGGGGTTAAACCACAGTTTACATTGACCAAATTATTGATATTCTCACTTGGTAAACATTTAAAGTCACTACAATTAAAACAACAGCTCAATATTATAGTACACAGCAGAATATATCCATATTTCTGTTCAAAAGATACGCAGAATTCATCTGTTTCTTTTATACATATAAATGTTGAACACTTGACGAGCTTGCATCAGATGGCTATTTAGCGTAACAAGTCTTCTTATGGGAGATTCGAGTGTAGAATATATACATTTTAAGTCCAATTTAAGACCAAACCGGGACCAGTTGCGAAAAATGCAACTACACAGGCCTTCCGGCAGGAATTGAACCCACGACCTTGCGATTCTAGTGCAATGCTCTGACCGCGTTGCCGAGAGCTTGATATCGCGAGTTCTGTATATAATAAAGTGGTAATGCCAGGAGAGAATTGGGTATATTATAAGTAATATTGGGCATTTCACTCGATTACACATAGCATGTTCTAAGGATTTTGGGTGAAGGAAAATTCGAGTGTACTTATAATATACCCAATTCTCTCCTGGCATTACCACCTTATTATATATACAGAACTCTCGATCAAGCTCTCGGCAACGCCCTCCGTGGCTCAGTGGTCAGAGCATTGCACTAGAATCGCAAGGTCGTGGGTTGAACTCCTGCCGGAAGGCCTGTGTAGTTGCATTTTTCGCAACTGGTCCCGGTTGGTCTTAAAATGTATATATTCTACACTCGAATTTTCCTTCACCCAGAATCCTTAGAACATGCTATGTAATCGAGTGAAATGCCCAATATTACTTCTAATATTTCTTATGGGAGAGACGGGTCATCTTCCTTCGCATGTTTTGCAATCCACTTCATGTAAACACAACAAGGAGAAACAACATGCGAGATTTGACTTGAACACTCAATCCACTTCATGTAAACACAACAAGGAGAAACAACATGCGAAATTTGACTTGAACACTCAATCCGCTTCATGTAAACACAACACAGAGAAACAACATGCGAGATTTGACTTGAACACTCAATCCGCTTCATGTAAACACAACAAGGAGAAACAACATGCGAGATTTGACTTCAACACTCAATCCACTTCATGTAAACACAACAAGGAGAAACAACATGCGAAATTTGACGTGAACACTCAATCTGCTTCATGTAAACACAACAAGGAGAAACAACATGCGAGATTTGACTTGAACACTCAATCCGCTTCATGTAAACACAACAAGGAGAAACAACATGCGAGATTTGACTTGAACACTCAATCTGCTTCATGTAAACACAACAAGGAGAAACAACATGCGAGATTTGACTTGAACACTCAATATTCTTCATGTAAACACAACAAGGAGAAACAACATGCGAAATTTGACTTGAACACTCAATCCGCTTCATGTAAACACAACACAAAGAAACAACATGCGAGATTTGACTTGAACACTCAATCCACTTCATGTAAACACAACAAGGAGAAACAACATGCGAAATTTGACTTGAACACTCAATCCACTTCATGTAAAACACGGCCTTATTCTAGTTACAATTGGTTCTCAAGGAATTCTCATGAGATCAAATAATCCAATCAAATAAACAATTATGAATCATATATATAAGTATTAAACTACTCAGAATCTACTTCCCAGATCTGAGAAGCTCAGCCGGGGGGGGGGGGCGACAAGCTATCGTGCGAGTTTTCACAGACTGAATAGCAGATGTATATTCAGGTTGAACACAAGGCTACTGGTTCATATGTTTTGCAGATTTCCCTGTCACTAACGAATTTTCAATGGTTTTGAAGATTTTGAAAATTATGCGCGCTAAATTATGCACGCTAAATTATGCGCTTTTTGTTATCTGGCGAACTGCTTTGTCAATTTTGCAAACAGTCTTGCATGTTTTAGCGGCAAATCATCTGAGATGATTTACAGAAAAATTCAAAGGTCCAGTACTTTTTATGAATGATTTGAAATATTATTTTAAAACCAAGAAAGTGATATCGTTGAAATTTTGGCTTGTACAGATTGCAGATTTTTTCCAAAACAGCCGGCCCCATCCTGACGCCGATTAAAGATTAATATATTCTATGTTTTTACGATGATTTCGGTTGCTTTTCAAATAAAATCGAAAGGCGTAGAGAGAAAAAATATAATTCGATAAAAATCCGATAGTTTGAAGATAGGATAGAGGTATACGAACGAGAGAATCATTATTGATATATCGGAATGCAAAAATTGTCAATCTTATGCAAAAATTGAACGCCATTAAAAATTCAGTGTTGCTAAATAAATATTGGGGTTTATTTAGCGTTTAGTTCAACTTCCGAGTTCTGTTTCGAAAGATTGACATTTAAAGCCTTTCCGTTGGCCTATAAATGTTATAAATCCACGAACAGCTTTAAATCTGACCCCCCTCGATTAGTTTTGCAATATTAAATAGTAATGTCAACTGAGGGGGCGGGGAATTGTTGATGCTTATACCTCAGCATTCGAGATTGCTTTTGGAGCTTCCTACGTCGGCAGCAAGGTACAGAATCCTTCGCAGCGTTTTTGGTGGACATCGAACTGACGAAAACAGGTTAGTTTTTATAAAATAACACATTGTATAACATAACAATGTTTAAAACAAAAACGTTTCTAGTTTTGTAAGTTCTTATTGTTATTTAAAACGTATAATTGAACGACAGACTTACATACAATTCGCTCTACAAACACACTTGAATATTTTTATAAGAAAGTACAGCAACCGAATTCGTTATATGATATAGCAATTTCCGAACGTTCTTGATCGTAATTTTCTATATTAAACGCTTTGGTCGTGTTTCTGAAAGCTAGAATTTAACGACAGACAATGTACTTAACTTCCCTGAAGACGAACGCTCTTTATGGACGAAAGCATCCGTATGGCTAGATAAATCCACTTTACGTAACCTGGCAACATTTTAAGCGAAAACCAACAACTTGTATGTACCATTGACTCGTCACTCAACGTTAAAATCATTCGTCAAAAGCCAGAAATATTAGCCAGATTTTTGTATGTGGTGATACCATCAATGATTGCTAATGCACAGATGGGTTCGTTGAGGTTTAGCTCTGTAGTTTTTTTAAGATAGGGAATTAAATAGCTACGTCAAGCAGTCATGTACATATAATGTAAAAATAAAGAAATTAGTCGTACGTGGGTATGTAATTCGTTCTTAAAAAGTATTAAGTTAGATATTGGAGTCGGTAGATATGTATATTACAGACACTTTTTCCTTAGTTTGCTCGACAGATTTTTGGAGTGGTTTTGCCTGAGCTTGTTTGACCTTTCTGACTTGATACGTTTTTGTATAATTAATGTTGTCTGTTGCTAAGCTTGGTTTAGTATTACTTCAGTTTTTCTAAAATGTTCCTTGGTTAGAAATATATATTATATATTGTACATAGTTACGACAAAATTTAAGCTAAATGTTTGTTAAAAACTATATATATTTTAAAATTTTATCACTCGTTTATCGTTATCTGTTGTCACACGATTCCGCAACCCCGTTCAGGGGTCTACAAACCGCTCAGCTTGAAAGTGAAAACGCAAACATGAAAACATGCTGTTCAACAAGAAAGTAATATCTTGCGACTTGTTTTTCAAACCGTTGAAGTCGTGTATAAGTAATATGCTTTTAAGTGTTCGCTTGTAGTCGTAAAATATTGCCGCACTTTTATTAACATTTAATACGAATAGTCAACATTGGGGGATACAATCAAACTGTTGCTATGACAATATTATTCAAATCTGAAGACCGTTTCAAACTACAAAAACTCATTATTGTAAAGTGTGACAAAACTGTCGTTTTCAAGTTGTTTGTTGTGATAACTGAAGCAGGCAATTGGGATTCGGGATGTGTTTTTTCGTCTGTATGCATGTGCTGATCGAAGTGCAGTACGTATGCAACGCAAGATGAGCAAAGGTTAAGTGATCGTACGATTAGAGTACACGGCAGTTCCTTAGCAACGAAGATATACGGCAGATAGGAACGTGCCCGTTGGCATGCATCTGCGGACAGACATTGCTTAATTTTGGTTTCGTGACGCAATTGACGATACTGTCACTACTACACCACTGATCTCTACTACACACGCAAAAACGCACACTCTGTGTCAGACCTGATGCAGAATGATGTCAGATCTGTTCAGAAAAATGTAGCGAGCCCTGATACACCTATGATATCATATCTGTATGATACCTGCAGCTACAACAGACTGTTCAGAACAGATTCTGTCAAACTGTATCAGCCTGACACGGTCTGGGTGCTGTACCAGTTTCATATAACAGACTGAACAGATATGTTGTCTACGGAGCTGTCGCAGTCTGTTAGAAATTCTAACTAAATGTTTATACATCAGCGCTGATACATTCTGTAGCTGTCAGGCTGTATCAAGGGTTGCTACATTTCTCTGAACCAGTGCTCCTAGTCTTACATGTCTACATTTCTCTGAACAGATCTGATATCAGAGCTGATCAGACAGTGTGCGTTTTTACGTGTGTACACAATACACTCTATACTATTGTACACGACACGACACCTGCACACCACCGCAACCTAAGGGGCCGATTATATCTGATTACATGAGGCGAGTTGGCCCGCTTTGTCTATTTATCATCTCCTGTTTCAAAATTTCGATTGGGGCATTTGCATCAATTTCAAGACCCCTCTACATGGCAACCGAGCTTGCCGAGCCAACTCATTTCACCTTTCCCCATGTAATCGACATTTTGCCGAGTTGACCCGGCAAAGCGGGCTGAAGAACTGTTTAACTCGTTCTGCCGCGCGTTTGTTTACCTTGATTGTATGAATAAATACTCACATAGAGCATCAAAACGTTGTTTGTGCGTTTCGAGACATTTAGCCAAGACAATAACAATCTTTTTATTAACGATACTTACAAAAAATTGCATCGACATAAATAACAGAGTAAAACTGCAGTAAAACTAACGTAACTTTGCCCAAATGAAGCAACATTTGCTTGGTAATTGCGAATTTCGGCTTGAAATCATCGACGTCAACTCAAAAGTCATCCCAGCCCGCCTCATGTAATCGCAATTTAAATCTCACCCCGCTCCATGTAATCAGCCCCTAAACATTGATTTGGACTCTACCGAGTGCATGACTTCTTGTACCAACTACAGACAACGGCTTACACTGGAAAGTTGGTACACAAACTTGGAACAGCAACCACTAACCGATTAATGATAAACTATTACCAGCACCGTACAAGACTTGGTCAAACAAATAATACCTTACAAATAATACGTTACGAACAAATGAACAATATAGGCTTATTTCTTTTGCTGGCCTACTGTTATGACTGTTTTTTAGGGCCTGTTTGTATGGAGCCGAGTTACCCGGCAAACCAAGTTACCCGCCATGTATAGAAATTCAATGCTATCCCGGCAGAGTGTTTATATGAGACAGGCGGGGAACTCGGCTAGCCAAGATCCAGGCAAAACAGCCGTGATCTCGGCATGCCGGGATGAAAATATTCCCATATAAATATTCCCAACAGCGCACGCGCCACTTAACTCACGGCTCAACCTCGTACCCAGGTGAAAGCAGAGAGGGCCCTGGGTACGAGGTTGCTCACGGCTTTGCCGAGTAAAGGCCCGCACAGACGACCAAGTTTTCCTTGACAACTTCCTTGGTAACTTTCCTTGCTCGTATGTACGATGAACGCGTTTCCCCCCAGCAATTTCCCTTGACAATTTATAGTTGCTCGTGTGTACGGTTGGACAAGTTTTCCTTGACGACAATGATCGCGTAATAAGCTTCGGAGACGATCTTGTCAAGTTTTCCTTGACGACTATACACACGAACAAATTTCCTTGTTCAGAAGCTGGCATAACCAGCTTTTGAACAAGGCTCCTTGTCAAGTAAAAACTTGTCAATTTGTGTCGTGCACACGAACAAATAAAACTTGTCAAGGAAAACTTGGTCGTCTGTGCAGGGCTAAACCCGTCTTATATAAACACTCATCTTTTTTCAACTCGGCTTGCCGGGTAACTCGGCTCCATATAAACAGGCCCCTTATAGACTCATTTTCCTGATGGACTTTTTTTTCACAAACCGACAAACAATCTTGCCACAATAGACTGACAACAACAACAGCTTTGCCACACCGTCGCAACACCCACACATCACAACTTGACCAGGGGTTGGTTGCTTAAATGAGACGATTAGCTTAATCCTGGATTAGTGACGAAGTGTTGAACAAAATTCTTAGCGTCTGTTTTAGAAACGAGAGATTTTTCACAAACCTTGTATGAATTAAAGGTTTTTCTCAAGTCAGAAGTGAAACAGTCGGCCAGAAAGTAGGGAACTAAAACAACAGATTGGCAAATACAGCTTATATGGACTATTTTCTTCATACCACAAAAGCATTATTACTGAGGCTACATAAAGAAGCCGTAACCAAATGCTATATAACATAGATTTAAAACAATAACGCGTTTTTGATTGGATGTAATATGCGTGTTCATTTCTCGATTGAGCGCGGAAAACATTTTCGGAAAGAAAAGAAGGGGGAAAAAACTCGCCAAAAACAAAGCAAAAACTACCAACTGGTCTGTGGTAACATTTAAAGATTAAGTGAAGGCCTTGGAATATTTAACGTAAATGTAAAGCGGTCCAAGCAACAAACAGTAAACAGAAAACACAAACGAAACACTTCTTGTAACATACGTTGCTTTCAAGCTTTGTTTATCATTATTTTGAGTCAAATTAATTGTTTGGCGTATTCGATTGATTATGGATACACTTGGGAAGTTGGGAGTGGACGAGAAAACCGCAAGAGTTGCAAACGTCAGCACGTTACATAGTGTACAAACCTAATTTCTAAAATCGAAATATAGTAAGGTTAGATATACTGCAGAAACAGAGAACGTAGGAGTCTAACGTTTCGAGCGAAGGCCCTTCGTCAGAGAGAAACGTTTCTCTCTGACCACGCTCTGACGAAGGGCCTTCGCTCGAAACGTTAGACTCCTACGTTCTCTGTTTGGCAGTATATCAAACCTTACTATATTTCGATTGTTGTTTCAACACTGCCTACGCAGCAGACTTGAACTTTGCCAGCCCTTGAATGAATTTTAGAGAGTTTAACTCTGTCCGAATTGGTCTTTAGTATTGCCACTCGACCAGATTAGCTCTTTATAGTTATTTCAAGTGGCATAAGCATATTTTTTGTAATGTATTAATCTTTAATTTCTTTATCTACTGTATTTTTTATATGCTTGAATAAGTAATGTTGAGTATTTTATTCTGGCTAACGCGCAGACGATTTTATTCACCTCTGGGGAAGCCCTCGGACTGGAATGAGTTAAGCTTCGCGTTTGAAAGCTCTGGCAAACGTACGGCGGAATCGATTTTGTTAGTATGTATAGTTTCTATACTGGCCCCCTCACCACTTTATGTTTTGTATTTCTTCGTCATGCGTGGTGGCGATTACATGTACGTTATAGTTTAACGCGAGAAGTCTTTTTCAGGGAAGGAAGGAAGGAAGGAAGGAAGGAAGGAAGGAAGGAAGGAAGGAAGGAAGGAAGGAAGGAAGGAAGGAAGGAAGGAAGGAAGGAAGGAAGGAAGAGTTCGCGTAATGAAATTACTTTTTGTGTTTTGAATTTCGCACTGTTTCATATTAAAATTTTGAGAATCATTAACTCTAACGATTTCTCTAATGTGTTTTAAAACTCGCATAGTTTCATATTGTAATTTGGTAATGTATTTTTTGAGTCTGAAGTCGGCTTTAACGAGGGGGCTATTAGTGTCTAATGATGGGCAACGAGTGTTCTGATTCTTATCTCTCAATGCTATAGTCTGACGCTTTATACAATCTTTGATTTAAAAGCAGATTTATGCTGTCAGTAACGCGGTACGAGTCTTAAAGGCGAAACTAAGGCAGTGCAGTATACATTGTTTCACTCAAGTTTTAACAGAGAAGTATTGTCAAGGCCTGTAAAATAAACAGTAAGTTGTATTTTAGTTTGCGTTGTCTTTAGATATGACTTGTCTTTGTTGCTATCCTTCCATGTATTTTAATGCGTTTTTATTGCTCCAGTTTCGTAAGCGTCAACCGTATTTATTTTACAGTATATGTAGTTGGTGTATTTCCACATAAATATTTCGTTAAAGACATGGGTGTCTGCTGGTATGTAGAGTTACGTTAGCTTTGAGGCGAGTTCTTGGAGTGTGGCTAATATCAGACTATTTAGTTATTCTATTTAATGTGTTTTGGCTAATGTATTTTGGCTAACACCAGACTCTTTTACTCTAACACCAGACTAACTTACTCTGTCTAACACCAGACGATTTTACTCTAACACCAGACTAATTTACTCTGTCTAACACCAGACTATTTTACTCTGTCTAACACCAGACTATTTTACTCTTTCTAACACGTAACACCTGACTAGTTCACTAACACCAGACTAATTTACTCTGTCTAAAACCGGACTATTTTACTCTGTCTAACGCCAGACTATTTTACTCTGTCTAACACGTAACACCTCACTAGTTTACTAACACCAAACTAATTTACTCTGTCTAATACCGGACTATTTTACTCTGTCTAACACCAGACTATTTTAGTCTGTCTAACACCAGACTAATTAATTTATTTTGGCTAACACCAGACTAATTTACTCTTGTCTAACGCCAGACTATTTTACTCTGACTAACACCAGACTATTTTACTCCATAGATCGACATCTTTTAAAGGGGCAGTAAGATGGAAAATCTTCTATTCAATTTTGATTTTATCTAGAAGTACTTTCCGTATGAGGAAGTATAGCGTTCGTATTAAATCAATATCTCATCATGTTCCAGAAATATTCAGGTTTTTGTAACATGCAAATGAGATGCCTTATGTGTCATCTATTTACACAGATCAAACAAACTTCCCTAAATGAGGGATATATCAAGCAATAACTGTGTATACATTGCAATGTACCATTCGTATTAAAACAGCTTCAAAGTTTCAGCACAATCTACCTATTATTTCCATAAATATTCCTCCTTTACGGAATTGGTGGAGTAGATGACATCATAATTTATCTAATTTGCATTTTTTTTAAACCAAAATATCTTTGGAACAAGATGCGAAATTGAACAAGCGAAGAGGCCATTCTTCTTTATTTTAAGAACACTTCTAAATAAAATCAAAATTGGGATAGACAATTTTGGCATCCTACTGCCCCTCTAAAGTGCTTATGCAGCGAAAAATAAGTTTGGGAGACTCTTATTTAAAAGAACTTCTGAAGTTATATTATAAATTTAAAAGATTGACGTTTGCAGCTCTTCCATATCTCACTTCGTTCTTTAGATATTGAGATTTGTTTTATATGTAAATAACATCACTTAGACGTCACACTGTATAATGAGTTGTTGGAAAATCTTGAATATCAATTTGAGATTATTTAATTAACGAAATCACTTTTAACTGTGCATGTGATTCTGTGTATCGCAGGACACTATACATGAAAAGTTTCAAGTGATTTACTTGAATTATTGCAAGAATAGACATGACTTTCCAACAAGTCATTATACATTGTGACGTCCAAGTGATATTATTTGCATATCACACAAATCTCAATATCTAAAGAACGAAGTGAGATATGGAAGAACTGCAAACGACAACCTTTATAACTTCAAAAGTTATTTTAAATAAGAGCGTCTCTTCCGAACTTATTTTTCGCTGCATAAGCCCTTTAAGTTTCTACACTTATATCTTGAAGTGCATCATCGAGAATGAGCCAGTGAGCGCAAGACATTCAGCCAAGAGACACGGACACGAATGCGCTCGAAACACACGCATACACAGTACCTTACGTCGAAATAGTTCATTTGCTAGAAAATGTAATTTATTATCTTTTCAATCTTTGCTTTTTTAAGGAGTAATAGTTCTATGATGGCTGGAGCAGATGTTAAATGTGGTTCGCACTTGAAAACTATTGACGACCTGACTGGGTTCCCTGTGTTCCCTGAAGGTACCAAGTCTTTAGTGTCACGCTTCAATACGCGTGACTTGTGGAAAAAGTTTCACGACAAAAAAGACGCGTATGGAGTCCCGTACAAGCTCTGCGTCTTCTCTGGCTGTCAGAATGTCGATTCTGGTATTGGTATTTACGCCGGATCACATGACTCCTACCGAGTCTTTGCTCCGCTGATGGACAAGGTCATTGAGGAGTACCACCATACCAAGCCAGATGATAAACACGTGTCAGACATGGATGCCAGCAAGCTCATCTGTCCTCCACTCCCCCCTGATGAAGCGAATATGATAGTGTCTACGCGTATTCGTGTCGGGCGTAACCTCGAAGGCTATCCTCTCGCTCCGGGGGTAACCAAGGAACAAAGAGATGATATCATGCAGAAAGTGGTGGAAGCGTGTAACACCTTTAAGGGTGATCTGAAAGGAACATTCTACCCTCTGCAGGGTATGGATGAAAAAACTCAGAAACAACTCATAGATGACCACTTCTTATTCAAGTGAGTTGACCAAATTCTTTAGACGCATGATGTATGAGTCACTAGTATTTGATATAAATTTGAATTAGAACGAGAATTCGAATTAGAATTGGAACGAGAATTAGAACGAGAATTATAACTGAAATTGGAATTCGAATTAGAATTGGAACGAAAATTAGTATTGGAACAAGAATTAGAATTAGGACGATAATTGGAACGAGAATTCGAATTAGGACGAGAATTAGAACGAGAATTCGAATTCGAATTAGAACGAGAATTAGAATTGGAATGAGAATTCGAATTAGAATTGGAACGAGAATTCGAACAAGAATTAGTATTGGAATTAGAACAAGAATTAGGATTGGAATTAGAACGAGAATTGGAACGAGAATTAGAATTAGAATTAGCATTGGAATTAGAACGAGAATTGGGATCAGAACAAGAACGAGAATTGAGGAAACGAGAATTAACATGTCTGTTCTGGTTCACAGGGAAGGAGATCGATTCCTTGAGTCTTGTGGGTGTAACAGAGACTGGCCATCAGGTCGTGGCATCTTCCACAATGCCGAGAAGACCTTCCTTGTGTGGGTAAACGAAGAAGACCAGCTCAGAATCATTTCCATGCAGAATGGAGCTGACATTGGAGCTGTCTTCGAGCGACTGAGCAGAGCAGCTAATCACATTGAATCCGTGGCAAAGTTCTCCCACGACGAACATCTTGGTTACATCACTTCGTGTCCCAGCAATCTGGGTACTGCTCTCAGAGCATCTGTCCACATCAAGCTGCCCAAGCTGTCGGCGAGGAACGACGAGTTCCAAGCCATCGCCGATAAGTTTTACGTCCAGATTCGTGGTATCCACGGAGAGCACTCGGAATCGGTTGGAGGTGTATACGACATCTCAAACAAGCGACGTCTCGGCCGGTCGGAAGTTCAACTCGTACAAGACATGTACAACGGTGTTAAAGCCATGATCACCCGCGAGAAGGAACTGAACAAACAATAGATTAACATCAAAGACAAAGGAAATTTTTACTGAAAAAGAACAGCGTAGTCGGTTTTTAGCTTGCTTGTATAACTTGACATGATTTCTAGCCTGTAAACAGACTGCCTTTAGTTTTAGCTTGCTTGTATAACTCGACATGATTTCTTATTGTAATTCGAGCTAGGGTTTTCTGTGCCTAGGTTTAATAGCATAGTACATTTTTAATAAACGTATTTTAGCCTTTTTCAAATGATTATTATGGGACAATGAATGATATTATTATGAATGATAGTACTTAGCAGTGCTGTAAAAGTTACATAATTTTTGTAACTAGTTACAGTTACATCATTAGAAAAGTAACTAGTTACCGATAAAAGTTACAATGAAAAGAAAGTAACTAGTTACAGTTACAAAGTAACTCCAAATATTTTGTAACTAGTTACAAAGTTACATTCCATTGTCCGTGTTACTAGAATCAACAAAGAAATTACTGGTTTTTAGATGCCAGTACCATAATTATGTTTTTACAGCTAAATATAGTTGTCACTAAGCAGAAATAGTCAAATGTGTACATAATGTATCTTTATTATTATATCAAAACCATTTTTATCAAGAAAGAATGACATCCTCAACTGAAAATCAGTAACTTTAGTCACTTTTTTGAACCAAATATTGTAACTAGTTTACAGTTCTTTAAAAAAGTAACTAGTTATAGTTACTTCTTCAAAAAGTAACTAGTTATAGTTACAGTTACTTCTTCAGAAAAGTAACTAGTTTCAGTTACAGTTACTTAAAAATGTAACTAGTTACTGTAACTAGTTACTTGTAACGAAGTTACTCACAGCACTGCCTTCGGTTTACTAGTCCGATGTTCTACCAACTGAGCTACAGATCAAGTTGGGAGCTGAAGGTCGAATGATAGTACTTAGGCTATTTGATATTTCGAAACAGACTAGTTTCTTCAATATCTAGATAAGTCTTCGTACATGACGATTTCGAATGTTAATTATGGGACAGTGAACTCGGGAGGATAATAATGTGTTGCTCCGAGTGACGAACCATACCGGACAAGTAGAGAAAACTCTACTTGACCCAGCTGGGATTGTCCAGTATGGTTCGTCACTCTGAGTAACACCTTATTAGTATTTTACGTAATATATCAAACACGAGGAGGAGTGTTTCATCAGGATATCCAAACACAGACGTTTGTTGAAAACCGAGGCGAAGCCGAGGTTTTTGAACAAACTTCGAGGTATTTGGATATCCTGATGAAACACTCCTCCGAGTGTTTGATATAGCATCTCAAACAAATCAGTATTTTAAGAGAAAATCAAGATGAAAGTTTGCTTAATTTATGTAATTTCTTCCTCCGATATTCAAACCACCGACACGGTACCGATTTCCTTTGTGTTTTCTTCATGAATTATTAATGAGTTTTGGATCCTTATTTCATATACAGTGTAGTGGTTTACTCACAGCGTTCAATTTTACTTGATTTTTGGCAATTTTTTAACTTTTGACAATTTTTTAACTTTTGAAGAAATAATAATCAAGCTCAAATAAAGCCTTTTTGCAACTTCTGCAGCAATGAGAAGGCTGCATTTGCGCTAAATAGTCATATTTGACCCTTATTTCAAAAGTTCGGGGGGAAACTGTTATAGCCTTTACTTTTTAACTGATTTTGGCCATTTTTTCAGCTTTTGAAAAAATTATAATCTAGCTGAAATAAAGCCTTTTTGCAGCTTCTGCAGCAACGAGAAGGCTGTATTTGTGCTACAGTCCTATCTGAAAAGTCAGGAAAAAATGTGAAGGCGTTAACCTTTACCTTAAAAATATTAACCTAGCTTAAATAAAGCCTTTTTGCAGCTCCTATGAGAAGGAGAAGGCTGTATTTGTGCTACATAGTCCTATTTCAAAAGTTGAAAAAATGTAAAGGGGTTAACCTTTACTTTTTGACCAATTTTGGCCATTTTTCGAACTTTTGAAAAAAATACAATCTAACTTAAATAATGCCATTTCGCGGCTTCAGCAGCAACGAAAGACCTTATTTGTGCTAAATATTCCTATCATAGTCTTCAAAAGTTGGGGAGAGAAAAAATTGTGACTTATTTTGGCCATATTTTTTTCAAACAAATAAACTTATTGACAGTATTATAATAACATTTATTTCATGAAAAAGACATAAAGTTCTGCATTAGAACCTAAATTAGGTACCTTATGTACATGCTGGCTGAAATTATACACAAATTACAGTAATGTTTCACTGAAGCAAAAAAACATATTTAACTACACACTTAGTACATGTCTGTATCATATGCAACATGCTTTTTTTCTTCAGCTATTTTTTCTCTGAACTTTCCCGGAGCAATAGGGTTTTGTTTAATGTGATTCAAGTAAAGTCTGAAGGAAGAAGATTGAAAAAATGAGGTTAGTGATTTAATAATAGGTAAGGAAGTTAAGGAACTGTTCACAAAATACAGGACACTTGGGGTGGGATGGGGTCGAGATGTATAACGAACATAGTCACGTGACTGACAGACTGAGAAACTAAGTAATTTATTTTATAGTCAAACTGGATGTTCTCTTGCGTACGACTTTGCAATATTGATACGCAACATTGCAATTTTGATTAAGGGATTCAATCAGCAACTTGGAAACACTTTATCACGGATTCCTTGACAGGTTGCTTAAAATATTGGTTTTAAACATCAAACAACACATAAATGTGATCTTATACTTGAAGGTAATGGCTCCAAGGTAATTTGGTATTTTGAATGATTTTTAGGGCAACCTGTCGAGGAATCATGATAAAGCGTTTGCAGGTTGCTGATTGAATCCATCAATCAAAATTGCAATGTTGCATATCGATATTGCAAAGTTGTACGCAAGAGATTAGGGACCTTAAGATGCTAGGATGACAACAGTGGTTAAAAACCAATTTAAATTTTAGCATTAAAAAGGAGTCACGGTTAACTGACTACTGTATTCAATACTTGAAGCTTGTTTTATAATTTTCAAAGTTTTAAAAGGGTTGCAGTGTCTGTGTTCAGGCAATCTCAGACAACAGTTCTCATCACCCCAAGAGTCAACGTCGTCCTGAAGACGTGAAAATGCTCTGAGTGGTGTTGTATACAGAGCGAGGACGGTGTTCAGATTAAGGGTGCTAGCAGTTATGATCAAGAGTTGAATATGTGGTGATACCTCTTATCAGCAACTTGTCGACAAGCTTTAATATGTTCATGGATCTTGCGTTTATTTTCTATTGGATCCTCCATAAGATACTTTATCATGAATCGTGTGATATATGGCTAGAAACAGAGAAAAATACACACTAGCTAAAAACACAGGTTTGAAATGTGGAAAAAATACATTTACAGTAGTAATTATACTTTTAAATATTTTTTTGAAAAATCACACACCACTTTTTTTTCTTCTTCAGAAAGACCCTCATCGCTTGGTTCTAAATAAGCAAAAACGATACTGAATAAGGCATTACTGCTTAGGGGGTTTTACACCCAGTGCAGTACCTTTTACTACTGCAGTAAGTTAAGTCTGGTTAGACAGGGTTAGTACTTGGATGGGTGACTGCTTGCGAATGACTCCGTTGTTGAGCTTGGAACTCATGTGACTAGAGTTGTAGTTGATCTCTCCTGTGCTTCGAGGGTTTTTCACTGGGTTCTCCGGTTTTCCTCCCTCCATAAAATCAACACCTAACATCTTAGCTGTGATCCGTGGTCTGAACTGTGTCATATGGCAACTGCCTGGAGCACCTTTGATATGCCTCAACACAGCCACGTGTGTCTGTCGTAATTCAGCCACTGGCTGCACAAGGCAGTGGACAAATGGTATCTGCTTGCAGTCAATATGGAAATACCTTCCCACTACTTCTATAGTTTGTTGTGTATTCCTGTATTTCTGTAGCCACTACTGAAAGGTGAGGAAAGTCTAACGATAAAAGGTACCAAATCTTGATGTATATTCGTCTGTTGGTATCGATTTGGGATAAACACCCATTGTACTACGAATAAATGCTATTTAAAGCTAAATTATACTATTTATGTGCAGTTTTCAACAACAAAATTTCTCAGGCTTTGGTAACAGCTACAGAAATACAGTAATACGCAACGAAATACAGAAGTGGGAAGGTATTTCCATTTTGACTAACTGCGGTCTAGCCCAATTCACTTACCAACCACGGTCTTGTAGAATAAAAACCCACCAACAGGAAAACCAAATGCCAAAATCTAAGAATTCAATTCAGGAAATTATAACATTGTTGTACAGTAACACTAATATATACACTATATAAAAAATATGTTTTGCTTACCAGAAATTTCCAAGATGATTTTGGTGTAAGATCTGCTGTCTTAATGCTATTTGTTGACTCAAATCGTCGAAGTTGGGAAAAACCTTTGCAAATTTTAGAACAACGATATGACCATATGAGAAGATCTTTAATAATATTATAAAAAAATATTTGTTTATTTAAATTGTTGGATTTTCCACCTTCTCCATACTTAAACATATTTATTTTAGTTCCTACTACATGTATTGCAGTATTTTTTTGTCCCTCAGTTGTCTTTCTATCGTTTCTAGAAAGATGCTTCGCAAATTTAATGATTCCCTTCAACTGGACATGGCCACTCCAGAGTGCATTTTCTGGGCACATTTACGCCTTCCCCGACTCAAGGTAATTCTCATCGCTCTCACTATTTCAACAATAATTCTTTATTAACGTAGTAAACTCGTTAAAAGATAGATTAAAGACGAATTTACCTGTTCTACAAGGGTTAAAAGTCGCCCTTCTCCATAAAGAGCACAACTTGTAAGCCGCCATTTTGAATTTTGGGAAAGTGCTTGTCGGGATTAGCTCGGAAAGATTCGGACCATTGTCGTACTGTGGCAAAATCCCGGAGGGAGTACTCTCGTATAATACAAATTGTCTATTTTGGTCTGGAATAGCTAGGGTGATATTTTGGTCTGATCCAGATAGGGAATGGATGCTGATGTGTCACCAGTGCTGGGATAGGGTATTGATTTTTTTAGGACAGAGCATAGAAAATCGCCTTTTTAGGTCTGGGATAGGGTGGAAAATCGCTTTTTTAGCCGGGGGAAAAAAAGTAAAGGGGTTAGCCTTTACTTTTTGACCGATTTTGGTCACTTTTGAAACTTTTTAGTTAGGGTCAAAAACGGTTAGATAAAGTCGTTTTAAACCTTCTGTGAAAACGAGAAGGCTGTATTTTGGCTAAAACTATTTTTTTGGATTTTTTGAAAAAAATCCGGGGAAAAAAAATTAAGGGGTTAGCCTTTACTTTTTGACCGATTTTGGTCACTTTTGAAACTTTTTAGTTAGGGTCAAAAACGGTTAGATAAAGTCGTTTTAAACCTTCTGTGAAAACGAGAAGGCTCTATTTTGGCTAAAACTATTTTTTTGGATTTTTTGAAAAAAATCCGGGGAAAAAAAATTAAGGGGTTAGCCTTTACTTTTTGACCGATTTTGGTCACTTTTGAAAATTTTTAGTTAGGGTCAAAAACGGTTAGATAAAGTCGTTTTAAACCTTCTGTGAAAACGAGAAGGCTGTATTTTGGCTAAAACTATTTTTTTGGATTTTTTGAAAAAAATCCGGGGAAAAAAAAGTAAGGGGTTAGCCTTTACTTTTTGCACACCAACTATGGAATAACCACTGAAAAACGTAGAACACTCCATTCAATTTTTAATGAGATAAACCACTTTACTTTTTTACTTTTTATGGTCAAAATCGGTCAAAAAGGAAAGGGGTTAGCCTTTACTTTTTGACCGATTTTGGCCATTTTTCAACTTTGGAAGTAAGGCTAAATATTTTAGTTCATTGTATAGCACACCAACTATGGAATAACCACTGAAAAAAGTAGAACACTCCATTCAATTTTTAATGAGATAAACCAGTTTACTTTTTTACTTTTTATGGTCAAAATCGGTCAAAAAGTAAAGGGGTTAGCCTTTACTTTTTGACCGATTTTGGCCATTTTTCAACTTTGGAAGTAAGGCTAAATATTTTAGTTCATTGTATAGCACACCAACTATGGAATAACCACTGAAAAACGTAGAACACTCCATTCAATTTTTAATGAGATAAACCAGTTTACTTTTTTACTTTTTATGGTCAAAATCGGTCAAAAAGTAAAGGGGTTAGCCTTTACTTTTTGACCGATTTTGGCCATTTTTCAACTTTGGAAGTAAGGCTAAATATTTTAGTTCATTGTATAGCACACCAACTATGGAATAACCACTGAAAAAAGTAGAACAATCCATTCAATTTTTAATGAGATAAACCAGTTTACTTTTTTACTTTTTATGGTCAAAATCGGTCAAAAAGTAAAGGGGTTAGCCTTTACTTTTTGACCGATTTTGGCCATTTTTCAACTTTGGAAATAAGGCTAAATATTTTAGTTCATTGTATAGCACACCAACTATGGAATAACCACTGAAAAAAGTAGAACAATCCATTCAATTTTTAATGAGATAAACCAGTTTACTTTTTATGGTCAAAATCGGTCAAAAAGTAAAGGGGTTAGCCTTTACTTTTTGACCGATTTTGGCCATTTTTCAACTTTGGAAATAAGGCTAAATATTTTTAAAGCCTTTACTTTTTGACCGATTTTGACCATAAAAAGTAAAAAGGTAAACTGGTTTATCTCATTAAAAATTGAATGGATTGTTCTACTTTTTTCAGTGGTTATTCCATAGTTGGTGTGCTATACAATGAACTAAAATATTTAGCCTTACTTCCAAAGTTGAAAAATGGCCAAAATCGGTCAAAAAGTAAAGGCCCTTTACTTTTTGACCGATTTTGACCATAAAAAGTAAACTGGTTTATCTCATTAAAAATTGAGTGGATTGTTCTACTTTTTTCAGTGGTTATTCCATAGTTGGTGTGCTATACAATGAACTAAAATATTTAGCCTTACTTCCAAAGTTGAAAAATGGCCAAAATCGGTCAAAAAGTAAAGGCTAACCCCTTTACTTTTTGACCGATTTTGACCATAAAAAGTAAACTGGTTTATCTCATTAAAAATTGAATGGATTGTTCTACTTTTTTTAGTGGTTATTCCATAGTTGGTGTGCTATACAATGAGCTAAAATATTTAGTCTTACTTCCAAAGTTGAAAAATGGCCAAAATCGGTCAAAAAGTAAAGGCTAACCCCTTTACTTTTTGACCGATTTTGACCATAAAAAGTAAACTGGTTTATCTCATTAAAAATTGAATGGATTGTTCTACTTTTTTCAGTGGTTATTCCATAGTTGGTGTGCTATACAATGAACTAAAATATTTAGCCTTACTTCCAAAGTTGAAAAATGGCCAAAATCGGTCAAAAAGTAAAGGCTAACCCCTTTACTTTTTGACCGATTTTGACCATAAAAAGTAAACTGGTTTATCTCATTAAAAATTGAATGGATTGTTCTACTTTTTTCAGTGGTTATTCCATAGTTGGTGTGCTATACAATGAACTAAAATATTTAGCCTTACTTCCAAAGTTGAAAAATGGCCAAAATCGGTCAAAAAGTAAAGGCTAACCCCTTTACTTTTTGACCGATTTTGACCATAAAAAGTAAACTGGTTTATCTCATTAAAAATTGAATGGATTGTTCTACTTTTTTCAGTGGTTATTCCATAGTTGGTGTGCTATACAATGAACTAAAATATTTAGCCTTACTTCCAAAGTTGAAAAATGGCCAAAATCGGTCAAAAAGTAAAGGGTTGTAAAGGCTAACCCCTTTACTTTTTGACCGATTTTGACCATAAAAAGTAAACTGGTTTATCTCATTAAAAATTGAATGGATTGTTCTACTTTTTTCAGTGGTTATTCCATAGTTGGTGTGCTATACAATGAACTAAAATATTTAGCCTTACTTCCAAAGTTGAAAAATGGCCAAAATCGGTCAAAAAGTAAAGGCTAACCCCTTTACTTTTTGACCGATTTTGACCATAAAAAGTAAACTGGTTTATCTCATTAAAAATTGAATGGATTGTTCTACTTTTTTCAGTGGTTATTCCATAGTTGGTGTGCTATACAATGAACTAAAATATTTAGCCTTACTTCCAAAGTTGAAAAATGGCCAAAATCGTCAAAAAGTAAAGGGGTGTAAAGGCTAACCCCTTTACTTTTTGACCGATTTTGACCATAAAAAGTAAACTGGTTTATCTCATTAAAAATTGAATGGATTGTTCTACTTTTTTCAGTGGTTATTCCATAGTTGGTGTGCTATACAATGAACTAAAATATTTAGCCTTACTTCCAAAGTTGAAAAATGGCCAAAATCGGTCAAAAAGTAAAGGCTAACCCCTTTAATTTTTGACTGATTTTGACCATAAAAAGTAAACTGGTTTATCTCATTAAAAATTGAATGGATTGTTCTACTTTTTTCAGTGGTTATTCCATAGTTGGTGTGCTATACAATGAACTAAAATATTTAGCCTTACTTCCAAAGTTGAAAAATGGCCAAAATCGGTCAAAAAGTAAAGGCTAACCCCTTTACTTTTTGACCGATTTTGACCATAAAAAGTAAACTGGTTTATCTCATTAAAAATTGAATGGATTGTTCTACTTTTTTCAGTGGTTATTCCATAGTTGGTGTGCTATACAATGAACTAAAATAATTAGCCTTACTTCCAAAGTTGACAAATGGCCAAAATCGGTCAAAAAGTAAAGGCTAACCCCTTTACTTTTTGACCGATTTTGACCATAAAAAGTAAACTGGTTTATCTCATTAAAAATTGAATGGATTGTTCTACTTTTTTCAGTGGTTATTCCATAGTTGGTGTGCTATACAATGAACTAAAATATTTAGCCTTACTTCCAAATTTGAAAAATGGCCAAAATCGGTCAAAAAGTAAAGGCTAACCCCTTTACTTTTTGACCGATTTTGACCATAAAAAGTAAACTGGTTTATCTCATTAAAAATTGAATGGATTGTTCTACTTTTTTCAGTGGTTATTCCATAGTTGGTCTGCTATACAATGAACTAAAATATTTAGCCTTACTTCCAAAGTTGAAAAATGGCCAAAATCGGTCAAAAAGTAAAGGCTAACCCCTTTACTTTTTGACCGATTTTGACCATAAAAAGTAAACTGGTTTATCTCATTAAAAATTGAATGGATTGTTCTACTTTTTTCAGTGGTTATTCCATAGTTGGTGTGCTATACAATGAACTAAAATATTTAGCCTTACTTCCAAAGTTGAAAAATGGTTGAAAAAGGGGTTAGCCTTTACTTTTTGACCGATTTTGGCCATTTTTCAACTTTGGAAGTAAGGCTAAATATTTTAGTTCATTGTATAGCACACCAACTATGGAATAACCACTGAAAAAAGTAGAACAATCCATTCAATTTTTAATGAGATAAACCAGTTTACTTTTTTACTTTTTACTTTTTAAATTTAAAGAAAATATTAATTCCCTTGGGAATTAAAAAAATATGAAAATTTAATTCCCTTGGGAATTACTAATGAGAATTTGATTTCCTTTAAAATTTAAAAAAAAATATTAATTCCCTTGGGAATTAAAAAATATGAAAATTTAATTCCCTTGGGAATTACTAATGAGAATTTGATTTCCTTTAAAATTTAAAAAAAAATATTAATTCCCTTGGGAATTAAAAAATATGAAAATTTAATTCCCTTGGGAATTACTAATGAGAATTTGATTTCCTTTAAAATGTAAAAAAAAATATTAATTCCCTTGGGAATTACTAATGAGAATTTGATTCCTTTAAAATTTAAAAAAAATATTAATTCCCTTGGGAATTAAAAAAATATGAAAATTTAATTCCCTTGGGAATTACTAATGAGAATTTGATTTCCTTTAAAATTTAAAAAAAAATATTAATTCCCTTGGGAATTAAAAAAATATGAAAATTTAATTCCCTTGGGAATTACTAATGAGAATTTGATTTCCTTTAAAATTTAAAAAAAAATATTAATTCCCTTGGGAATTAAAAAATATGAAAATTTAATTCCCTTGGGAATTACTAATGAGAATTTGATTTCCTTTAAAATTTAAAAAAAAATATTAATTCCCTTGGGAATTAAAAAAATATGAAAATTTAATTCCCTTGGGAATTACTAATGAGAATTTGATTTCCTTTAAAATTTTTAAAAAAATATTAATTCCCTTGGGAATTAAAAAATATGAAAATTTAATTCCCTTGGGAATTACTAATGAGAATTTGATTTCCTTTAAAATTTAAAAAAAAATATTAATTCCCTTGGGAATTAAAAAATATGAAAATTTAATTCCCTTGGGAATTACTAATGAGAATTTGATTTCCTTTAAAATTTAAAAAAAAATATTAATTCCCTTGGGAATTAAAAAATATGAAAATTTAATTCCCTTGGGAATTACTAATAGAATTTGATTTCCTTTAAAATTTAAAAAAAAATATTAATTCCCTTGGGAATTAAAAAAATATGAAAATTTAATTCCCTTGGGAATTACTAATGAGAATTTGATTTCCTTTAAAATTTAAAAAAAAATATTAATTCCCTTGGGAATTAAAAAAATATGAAAATTTAATTCCCTTGGGAATTACTAATGAGAATTTGATTTCCTTTAAAATTTAAAAAAAATATTAATTCCCTTGGGAATTAAAAAAATATGAAAATTTAATTCCCTTGGGAATTACTAATGAGAATTTGATTTCCTTTAAAATTTAAAAAAAAATATTAATTCCCTTGGGAATTAAAAAAATATGAAAATTTAATTCCCTTGGGAATTACTAATGAGAATTTGATTTCCTTTAAAATTAAAAAAAATATATTAATTCCCTTGGGAATTAAAAAAATATGAAAATTTAATTCCCTTGGGAATTACTAATGAGAATTTGATTTCCTTTGAAATTTAAAAAAAAATATTAATTCCCTTGGGAATTAAAAAAATATGAAAATTTAATTCCCTTGGGAATTACTAATGAGAATTTGATTTCCTTTAAAATTTAAAGAAAAATATTAATTCCCTTGGGAATTAAAAAAATATGAAAATTTAATTCCCTTGGGAATTACTAATGAGAATTTGATTTCCTTTAAAATTTAAAAAAAAATATTAATTCCCTTGGGAATTAAAAAATATGAAAATTTAATTCCCTTGGGAATTACTAATGAGAATTTGATTTCCTTTAAAATTTAAAAAAAAATATTAATTCCCTTGGGAATTAAAAAAATATGAAAATTTAATTCCCTTGGGAATTACTAATGAGAATTTGATTTCCTTTAAAATTTAAAAAAAAATATTAATTCCCTTGGGAATTAAAAAATATGAAAATTTAATTCCCTTGGGAATTACTAATGAGAATTTGATTTCCTTTAAAATTTAAAAAAAAATATTAATTCCCTTGGGAATTAAAAAAATATGAAAATTTAATTCCCTTGGGAATTACTAATGAGAATTTGATTTCCTTTAAAATTTTTAAAAAAAAATATTAATTCCCTTGGGAATTAAAAAATATGAAAATTTAATTCCCTTGGGAATTACTAATGAGAATTTGATTTCCTTTAAAATTTAAAAAAAAATATTAATTCCCTTGGGAATTAAAAAATATGAAAATTTAATTCCCTTGGGAATTACTAATGAGAATTTGATTTCCTTTAAAATTTAAAAAAAAAATAATTCCCTTGGGAATTAAAAAAATATGAAAATTTAATTCCCTTGGGAATTACTAATGAGAATTTGATTTCCTTTAAAATTTAAAAAAAAATATTAATTCCCTTGGGAATTAAAAAATATGAAAATTTAATTCCCTTGGGAATTACTAATGAGAATTTGATTTCCTTTAAAATTTAAAAAAAAATATTAATTCCCTTGGGAATTAAAAAAATATGAAAATTTAATTCCCTTGGGAATTACTAATGAGAATTTGATTTGCGTTAAAATTTAAAAAAAAATATTAATTCCCTTGGGAATTAAAAAATATGAAAATTTAATTCCCTTGGGAATTACTAATGAGAATTTGATTTCCTTTAAAATTTAAAAAAAAATATTAATTCCCTTGGGAATTAAAAAAATATTTAATTCCAAATATTTTTATTCAAATATTTTTTTTTAAATTTTAAAGGTAATCAAATTCTCATTAGTAATTCCCAAGGGAATTAAATTTTCATATTTTTTTAATTCCCAAGGGAATTAATATTTTTTTTTAAATTTTAAAGGAAATCAAATTCTCATTAGTAATTCCCAAGGGAATTAAATTTTCATATTTTTTAATTCCCAAGGGAATTAATATTTTTTTTTAATTTTAAAGGAAATCAAATTCTCATTAGTAATTCCCAAGGGAATTAAATTTTCATATTTTTTAATTCCCAAGGGAATTAATATTTTTTTTTAATTTTAAAGGAAATCAAATTCTCATTAGTAATTCCCAAGGGAATTAAATTTTCATATTTTTTTAATTCCCAAGGGAATTAATATTTTTTTTTAAATTTTAAAGGAAATCAAATTCTCATTAGTAATTCCCAAGGGAATTAATATTTTTTTTTAAATTTTAAAGGAAATCAAATTCTCATTAGTAATTCCCAAGGGAATTAAATTTTCATATTTTTTTAATTCCCAAGGGAATTAATATTTTTTTTTAAATTTTAAAGGAAATCAAATTCTCATTAGTAATTCCCAAGGGAATTAAATTTTCATATTTTTTAATTCCCAAGGGAATTATATTTTTTTTTAAATTTTAAAGGAAATCAAATTCTCATTAGTAATTCCCAAGGGAATTGAATTTTCATATTTTTTTAATTCCCAAGGGAATTAATATTTTTTTTTTAAATTTTAAAGGAAATCAAATTCTCATTAGTAATTCCCAAGGGAGTTAAATTTTCATATTTTTTTAATTCCCAAGGGAATTAATATTTTTTTTTAAATTTTAAAGGAAATCAAATTCTCATTAGTAATTCCCAAGGGAATTAAATTTTCATATTTTTTTAATTCCCAAGGGAATTAATATTTTTTTTTAAATTTTAAAGGAAATCAAATTCTCATTAGTAATTCCCAAGGGAATTAAATTTTCATATTTTTTTAATTCCCAAGGGAATTAATATTTTTTTTTTAAATTTTAAAGGAAATCAAATTCTCATTAGTAATTCCCAAGGGAATTAAATTTTCATATTTTTTTAATTCCCAAGGGAATTAATATTTTTTTTTAAATTTTAAAGGAAATCAAATTCTCATTAGTAATTCCCAAGGGAATTAAATTTTCATATTTTTTTAATTCCCAAGGGAATTATTTTTTTTTTAAATTTTAAAGGAAATCAAATTCTCATTAGTAATTCCCAAGGGAATTAAATTTTCATATTTTTTAATTCCCAAGGGAATTAATATTTTTTTTAAATTTTAAAGGAAATCAAATTCTCATTAGTAATTCCCAAGGGAATTAAATTTTCATATTTTTTAATTCCCAAGGGAATTAATATTTTTTTTTTAATTTTAAAGGAAATCAAATTCCCATTAGTAATTCCCAAGGGAATTAAATTTTCATATTTTTTTAATTCCCAAGGGAATTAATATTTTTTTTTAAATTTTAACGCAAATCAAATTCTCATTAGTAATTCCCAAGGGAATTAAATTTTCATATTTTTTTAATTCCCAAGGGAATTAATTTTTTTTTTAAATTTTAAAGGAAATCAAATTCTCATTAGTAATTCCCAAGGGAATTAAATTTTCATATTTTTTAATTCCCAAGGGAATTAATATTTTTTTTTAAATTTTAAAGGAAATCAAATTCTCATTAGTAATTCCCAAGGGAATTAAATTTTCATATTTTTTTAATTCCCAAGGGAATTAATATTTTTTTTTAAATTTTAAAGGAAATCAAATTCTCATTAGTAATTCCCAAGGGAATTAAATTTTCATATTTTTTTAATTCCCAAGGGAATTAAAATTTTTTTTTAAATTTTAAAGGAAATCAAATTCTCATTAGTAATTCCCAAGGGAATTAAATTTTCATATTTTTTAATTCCCAAGGGAATTAATATTTTTTTTTAAATTTTAAAGGAAATCAAATTCTCATTAGTAATTCCCAAGGGAATTAAATTTTCATATTTTCTTAATTCCCAAGGGAATTAATATTTTTTTTAAATTTTAAAGGAAATCAAATTCTCATTAGTAATTCCCAAGGGAATTAAATTTTTATATTTTTTTAATTCCCAAGGGAATTAATATTTTTTTTTAAATTTTAAAGGAAATCAAATTCTCATTAGTAATTCCCAAGGGAATTAAATTTTCATATTTTTTTAATTCCCAAGGGAATTAATATTTTTTTTTAAATTTTAAAGGAAATCAAATTCTCATTAGTAATTCCCAAGGGAATTAAATTTTCATATTTTTTAATTCCCAAGGGAATTAATATTTTTTTTTAAATTTTAAAGGAAATCAAATTCTCATTAGTAATTCCCAAGGGAATTAAATTTTCATATTTTTTTAATTCCCAAGGGAATTAATATTTTTTTTTAAATTTTAAAGGAAATCAAATTCTCATTAGTAATTCCCAAGGGAATTAAATTTTCATATTTTTTAATTCCCAAGGGAATTAATATTTTTTTTTAAATTTTAAAGGAAATCAAATTCTCATTAGTAATTCCCAAGGGAATTAAATTTTCATATTTTTTAATTCCCAAGGGAATTAATATTTTTTTTTTAATTTTAAAGGAAATCAAATTCTCATTAGTAATTCCCAAGGGAATTAAATTTTCATATTTTTTTAATCCCCAAGGGAATTAATATTTTCTTTAAATTTAAAAAGTAAAAAGTAAAAAAGTAAACTGGTTTATCTCATTAAAAATTGAATGGATTGTTCTACTTTTTTCAGTGGTTATTCCATAGTTGGTGTGCTATACAATGAACTAAAATATTTAGCCTTACTTCCAAAGTTGAAAAATGGCCAAAATCGGTCAAAAAGTAAAGGCTAACCCCTTTACTTTTTGACCGATTTTGGCCATTTTTCAACTTTGGAAGTAAGGCTAAATATTTTAGTTCATTGTATAGCACACCAACTATGGAATAACCACTGAAAAAAGTAGAACAATCCATTCAATTTTTAATGAGATAAACCAGTTTACTTTTTATGGTCAAAATCGGTCAAAAAGTAAAGGGGTTAGCCTTTACTTTTTGACCGATTTTGGCCATTTTTCAACTTTGGAAGTAAGGCTAAATATTTTAGTTCATTGTATAGCACACCAACTATGGAATAACCACTGAAAAAAGTAGAACAATCCATTCAATTTTTAATGAGATAAACCAGTTTACTTTTTATGGTCAAAATCGGTCAAAAAGTAAAGGGGTTAGCCTTTACTTTTTGACCGATTTTGGCCATTTTTCAACTTTGGAAGTAAGGCTAAATATTTTAGTTCATTGTATAGCACACCAACTATGGAATAACCACTGAAAAAAGTAGAACAATCCATTCAATTTTTAATGAGATAAACCAGTTTACTTTTTATGGTCAAAATCGGTCAAAAAGTAAAGGGGTTAGCCTTTACTTTTTGACCGATTTTGGCCATTTTTCAACTTTGGAAGTAAGGCTAAATATTTTAGTTCATTGTATAGCACACCAACTATGGAATAACCACTGAAAAAAGTAGAACAATCCATTCAATTTTTAATGAGATAAACCAGTTTACTTTTTATGGTCAAAATCGGTCAAAAAGTAAAGGGGTTAGCCTTTACTTTTTGACCGATTTTGGCCATTTTTCAACTTTGGAAGTAAGGCTAAATATTTTAGTTCATTGTATAGCACACCAACTATGGAATTAACCACTGAAAAAAGTAGAACAATCCATTCAATTTTTAATGAGATAAACCAGTTTACTTTTTATGGTCAAAATCGGTCAAAAAGTAAAGGGGTTAGCCTTTACTTTTTGACCGATTTTGGCCATTTTTCAACTTTGGAAGTAAGGCTAAATATTTTAGTTCATTGTATAGCACACCAACTATGGAATAACCACTGAAAAAAGTAGAACAATCCATTCAATTTTTAATGAGATAAACCAGTTTACTTTTTATGGTCAAAATCGGTCAAAAAGTAAAGGGGTTAGCCTTTACTTTTTGACCGATTTTGGCCATTTTTCAACTTTGGAAGTAAGGCTAAATATTTTAGTTCATTGTATAGCACACCAACTATGGAATAACCACTGAAAAAAGTAGAACAATCCATTCAATTTTTAATGAGATAAACCAGTTTACTTTTTATGGTCAAAATCGGTCAAAAAGTAAAGGGGTTAGCCTTTACTTTTTGACCGATTTTGGCCATTTTTCAACTTTGGAAGTAAGGCTAAATATTTTAGTTCATTGTATAGCACACCAACTATGGAATAACCACTGAAAAAAGTAGAACAATCCATTCAATTTTTAATGAGATAAACCAGTTTACTTTTTATGGTCAAAATCGGTCAAAAAGTAAAGGGGTTAGCCTTTACTTTTTGACCGATTTTGGCCATTTTTCAACTTTGGAAGTAAGGCTAAATATTTTAGTTCATTGTATAGCACACCAACTATGGAATAACCACTGAAAAAAGTAGAACAATCCATTCAATTTTTAATGAGATAAACCAGTTTACTTTTTATGGTCAAAATCGGTCAAAAGTAAAGGGGTTAGCCTTTACTTTTTGACCGATTTTGGCCATTTTTCACTTTGGAAGTAAGGCTAAATATTTTAGTTCATTGTATAGCACACCAACTATGGAATAACCACTGAAAAAAGTAGAACAATCCATTCAATTTTTAATGAGATAAACCAGTTTACTTTTTATGGTCAAAATCGGTCAAAAAGTAAAGGGGTTAGCCTTTACTTTTTGACCGATTTTGGCCATTTTTCAACTTTGGAAGTAAGGCTAAATATTTTAGTTCATTGTTATAGCACACCAACTATGGAATAACCACTGAAAAAAGTAGAACAATCCATTCAATTTTTAATGAGATAAACCAGTTTACTTTTTATGGTCAAAATCGGTCAAAAAAGTAAAGGGGTTAGCCTTTACTTTTTGACCGATTTTGGCCATTTTTCAACTTTGGAAGTAAGGCTAAATATTTTAGTTCATTGTATAGCACACCAACTATGGAATAACCACTGAAAAAAGTAGAACAATCCATTCAATTTTTAATGAGATAAACCAGTTTACTTTTTATGGTCAAAATCGGTCAAAAAGTAAAGGGGTTAGCCTTTACTTTTTGACCGATTTTGGCCATTTTTCAACTTTGGAAGTAAGGCTAAATATTTTAGTTCATTGTATAGCACACCAACTATGGAATAACCACTGAAAAAAGTAGAACAATCCATTCAATTTTTAATGAGATAAACCAGTTTACTTTTTATGGTCAAAATCGGTCAAAAAGTAAAGGGGTTAGCCTTTACTTTTTGACCGATTTTGGCCATTTTTCAACTTTGGAAGTAAGGCTAAATATTTTAGTTCATTGTATAGCACACCAACTATGGAATAACCACTGAAAAAAGTAGAACAATCCATTCAATTTTTAATGAGATAAACCAGTTTACTTTTTATGGTCAAAATCGGTCAAAAAGTAAAGGGGTTAGCCTTTACTTTTTGACCGATTTTGGCCATTTTTCAACTTTGGAAGTAAGGCTAAATATTTTAGTTCATTGTATAGCACACCAACTATGGAATAACCACTGAAAAAAGTAGAACAATCCATTCAATTTTTAATGAGATAAACCAGTTTACTTTTTATGGTCAAAATCGGTCAAAAAGTAAAGGGGTTAGCCTTTACTTTTTGACCGATTTTGGCCATTTTTCAACTTTGGAAGTAAGGCTAAATATTTTAGTTCATTGTATAGCACACCAACTATGGAATAACCACTGAAAAAAGTAGAACAATCCATTCAATTTTTAATGAGATAAACCAGTTTACTTTTTATGGTCAAAATCGGTCAAAAAGTAAAGGGGTTAGCCTTTACTTTTTGACCGATTTTGGCCATTTTTCAACTTTGGAAGTAAGGCTAAATATTTTAGTTCATTGTATAGCACACCAACTATGGAATAACCACTGAAAAAAGTAGAACAATCCATTCAATTTTTAATGAGATAAACCAGTTTACTTTTTATGGTCAAAATCGGTCAAAAAGTAAAGGGGTTAGCCCTTTACTTTTTTATTTTCGGATTTTTTTCAAAAAATCCAAAAAAATAGTTTTAGCCAAAATACAGCCTTCTCGTTTTCACATAAGGTTTAAAACGACTTTATCTAACCGTTTTTTACCCTAACTAAAAAGTTTCAAAAGTGACGAAAATCGCTTTACTTTTTTTTACCCAGATTTTTTTCAAAAAATCAAAAAAAATAGTTTTAGCCAAAATACAGCCTCTTCTCGTTTTCACAGAAGGTTTAAAACGACTTTATCTAACCGTTTTTGACCAGAACTAAAAAGTTTCAAAAGTGACCAAAATCGGTCAAAAAGTAAAGGCTAACCCCTTTACTTTTTTTTTCCCGGATTTTTTTCAAAAAATCCAAAAAAATAGTTTTAGCCAAAATACAGCTTTCTCGTTTTCACAGAAGGTTTAAAACGACTTTACCTAACCGTTTTTGACCCTAACTAAAAAGTTTCAAAAGTGACCAAAATCGGTCAAAAAGTAAAGGCTAACCCCTTTACTTTTTTTTTTTCCGGATTTTTTTCAAAAAATCCTAAAAAATAGTTTTAGCCAAAATACAGCTTTCTCGTTTTCACAGAAGGTTTAAAACGACTTTACCTAACCGTTTTTGACCCTAACTAAAAAGTTTCAAAAGTGACCAAAATCGGTCAAAAAGTAAAGGCTAAGAATACCTAAATATTATTAAAGATCCTAACCAAAGAAGACTGTTCTCAAAATTTCGTATAAGTAACCATAAACTAGAAATTGAGTTCGGTCGTTATAGAAATGTACCTCGAGAGGAGAGATTTTGTAAATGCTGCGATAAATCTGCAGTTGAAGATGAATTTCATTTTTCATTTGAATGTGAAAAATACGAAAATTTGCGAAATAATTCGCACAACATCCTAAAAGAATATTTTCAAATCAACATCACCAATGACTCAAGGAGAAAATTATTGAGTGACGTTATGTCCTTGAATGATCCTGTGATAACGGATCTATTTTCGAAACATATTTCGAAATGCTTTCATATCAGAGACATCAGCCCTTAAACCGGAAACATAAGTTTCTATATATTATATTCACTTTCCTTTCACTCTCCTTAATTATATTATCCATATTCCTATCTCTTCTTACATTTTGAAACTTTAACTTTTCTATATCTCTCCTATATTCTATATACTATTTTAATATTTTCTATATTACAATATTATACCTGTAAATATAGCACTATTGTTCCATTAGTTAAAGTTGTTTCTATAGTTAATTTTTACACTATTTTATATATTCTACATGCTTAGCAATACCTGTAATTAGGTCATGCAAATAAAGCTTTATAAATAAAAAACCCCTTTACTTTTTTTTTCTCCGGATTTTTTTCAAAAAATCCAAAAAAATAGTTTTAGCCAAAATACAGCCTTCTCGTTTTCACATTAGGTTTAAAACGACTTTATCTAACCGTTTTTGACCAGAACTAAAAAGTTTCAAAAGTGACCAAAATCGGTCAAAAAGTAAAGGCTAACCCCTTTACTTTTTTTTCCCCGGATTTTTTTCAAAAAATCCAAAAAAATAGTTTTAGCCAAAATACAGCTTTCTCGTTTTCACAGAAGGTTTAAAACGACTTTACCTAACCGTTTTTGACCCTAACTAAAAAGTTTCAAAAGTGACCAAAATCGGTCAAAAAGTAAAGGCTAACCCCTTTACTTTTTTTTTTTCCGGATTTTTTTCAAAAAATCCTAAAAAATAGTTTTAGCCAAAATACAGCCTCTTCTCGTTTTCACATTAGGTTTAAAACGACTTTCTCTAACCGTTTTTGACCAGAACTAAAAAGTTTCAAAAGTGACCAAAATCGGTCAAAAAGTAAAGGCTAACCGCTTTACTTTTTTTTTTCCGGATTTTTTTCAAAAAATCCAAAAAAATAGTTTTAGCCAAAATACAGCTTTCTCGTTTTCACAGAAGGTTTAAAACGACTTTATCTAACCGTTTTTGACCAGAACTAAAAAGTTTCAAAAGTGACCAAAATCGGTCAAAAAGTAAAGGCTAACCCCTTTACTTTTTTTTTCCCGGATTTTTTTCAAAAAATCCAAAAAAATAGTTTTAGCCAAAATACAGCTTTCTCGTTTTCACAGAAGGTTTAAAACGACTTTACCTAACCGTTTTTGACCCTAACTAAAAAGTTTCAAAAGTGACCAAAATCGGTCAAAAAGTAAAGGCTAACCCCTTTACTTTTTTTTTTTCCGGATTTTTTTCAAAAAATCCTAAAAAATAGTTTTAGCCAAAATACAGCTTTCTCGTTTTCACAGAAGGTTTAAAACGACTTTACCTAACCGTTTTTGACCCTAACTAAAAAGTTTCAAAAGTGACCAAAATCGGTCAAAAAGTAAAGGCTAACCCCTTTACTTTTTTTTTTTTCCGGATTTTTTTCAAAAAATCCTAAAAAATAGTTTTAGCCAAAATACAGCTTTCTCGTTTTCACAGAAGGTTTAAAACGACTTTACCTAACCGTTTTTGACCCTAACTAAAAAGTTTCAAAAGTGACCAAAATCGGTCAAAAAGTAAAGGCTAACCCCTTTACTTTTTTTTTTTCCGGATTTTTTTCAAAAAATCCTAAAAAATAGTTTAAGCCAAAATACAGCTTTCTCGTTTTCACAGAAGGTTTAAAACGACTTTACCTAACCGTTTTTGACCCTAACTAAAAAGTTTCAAAAGTGACCAAAATCGGTCAAAAAGTAAAGGCTAAGAATACCTAAATATTATTAAAGATCCTAACCAAAGAAGACTGTTCTCAAAATTTCGTATAAGTAACCATAAACTAGAAATTGAGTTCGGTCGTTATAGAAATGTACCTCGAGAGGAGAGATTTTGTAAATGCTGCGATAAATCTGCAGTTGAAGATGAATTTCATTTTTCATTTGAATGTGAAAAATACGAAAATTTGCGAAATAATTCGCACAACATCCTAAAAGAATATTTTCAAATCAACATCACCAATGACTCAAGGAGAAAATTATTGAGTGACGTTATGTCCTTGAATGATCCTGTGATAACGGATCTATTTTCGAAACATATTTCGAAATGCTTTCATATCAGAGACATCAGCCCTTAAACCGGAAACATAAGTTTCTATATATTATATTCACTTTCCTTTCACTCTCCTTAATTATATTATCCATATTCCTATCTCTTCTTACATTTTGAAACTTTAACTTTTCTATATCTCTCCTATATTCTATATACTATTTTAATATTTTCTATATTACAATATTATACCTGTAAATATAGCACTATTGTTCCATTAGTTAAAGTTGTTTCTATAGTTAATTTTTTACACTATTTTATATATTCTACATGCTTAGCAATACCTGTAATTAGGTCATGCAAATAAAGCTTTATAAATAAAAAACCCCTTTACTTTTTTTTTTCTCCGGATTTTTTTCAAAAAATCCAAAAAAATAGTTTTAGCCAAAATACAGCCTTCTCGTTTTCACATTAGGTTTAAAACGACTTTATCTAACCGTTTTTTGACCAGAACTAAAAAGTTTCAAAAGTGACCAAAATCGGTCAAAAAGTAAAGGCTAACCCCTTTACTTTTTTTTCCCCGGATTTTTTTCAAAAAATCCAAAAAAATAGTTTTAGCCAAAATACAGCTTTCTCGTTTTCACAGAAGGTTTAAAACGACTTTACCTAACCGTTTTTGACCCTAACTAAAAAGTTTCAAAAGTGACCAAAATCGGTCAAAAAGTAAAGGCTAACCCCTTTACTTTTTTTTTTTCCGGATTTTTTTCAAAAAATCCTAAAAAATAGTTTTAGCCAAAATACAGCCTCTTCTCGTTTTCACATTAGGTTTAAAACGACTTTCTCTAACCGTTTTTGACCAGAACTAAAAAGTTTCAAAAGTGACCAAAATCGGTCAAAAAGTAAAGGCTAACCGCTTTACTTTTTTTTTTCCGGATTTTTTTCAAAAAATCCAAAAAAATAGTTTTAGCCAAAATACAGCTTTCTCGTTTTCACAGAAGGTTTAAAACGACTTTACCTAACCGTTTTTGACCCTAACTAAAAAGTTTCAAAAGTGACCAAAATCGGTCAAAAAGTAAAGGCTAACCCCTTTACTTTTTTTTTCTCCGGATTTTTTTCAAAAAATCCAAAAAAATAGTTTTAGCCAAAATACAGCCTTCTCGTTTTCACATTAGGTTTAAAACGACTTTATCTAACCGTTTTTGACCAGAACTAAAAAGTTTCAAAAGTGACCAAAATCGGTCAAAAAGTAAAGGCTAACCCCTTTACTTTTTTTTCCCCGGATTTTTTTCAAAAAATCCAAAAAAATAGTTTTAGCCAAAATACAGCTTTCTCGTTTTCACAGAAGGTTTAAAACGACTTTACCTAACCGTTTTTGACCCTAACTAAAAAGTTTCAAAAGTGACCAAAATCGGTCAAAAAGTAAAGGCTAACCCCTTTACTTTTTTTTTTTCCGGATTTTTTCCAAAAAATCCAAAAAAATAGTTTTAGCCAAAATACAGCCTTCTCGTTTTCACAGAAAGTTTAAAACGACTTTATCTAACCGTTTTTTACCCTAACTAAAAAGTTTCAAAAGTGAGCAAAATCGGTCAAAAAGTAAAGGCTAACCCCTTTACTTTTTTTTCCGGATTTTTTTCAAAAAATCCAAAAAAATAGTTTTAGCCAAAATACAGCCTTCTCGTTTTCACAGAAGGTTTAAAACGACTTTATCTAACCGTTTTTGACCCTAACTAAAAAGTTTCAAAAGTGAGCAAAATCGGTCAAAAAGTAAAGGCTAACCCCTTTACTTTTTTTTTCTCCGGATTTTTTTCAAAAAATCCAAAAAAATAGTTTTAGCCAAAATACAGCCTTCTCGTTTTCACAGAAGGTTTAAAACGACTTTATCTAACCGTTTTTGACCATAACTAAAAAGTTTCAAAAGTGACCAAAATCGGTCAAAAAGTAAAGGCTAACCCCTTTACTTTTTTTTTTCCGGATTTTTTTCCAAAAATCCTAAAAAATAGTTTTAGCCAAAATACAGCCTTCTCGTTTTCACAGAAGGTTTAAAGCGACTTTATCTAACCGTTTTTTACCCTAACTAAAAAGTTTCAAAAGTGAGCAAAATCGGTCAAAAAGTAAAGGCTAACCCCTTTACTTTTTTTTCCGGATTTTTTTCCAAAAATCCTAAAAAATAGTTTTAGCCAAAATACAGCCTTCTCGTTTTCACAGAAGGTTTAAAACGACTTTATCTAACCGTTTTTTACCCTAACTAAAAAGTTTCAAAAGTGAGCAAAATCGGTCAAAAAGTAAAGGCTAACCCCTTTACTTTTTTTTCCGGATTTTTTTCAAAAAATCCAAAAAAATAGTTTTAGCCAAAATACAGCCTTCTCGTTTTCACATTAGGTTTAAAACGACTTTATCTAACCGTTTTTGACCAGAACTAAAAAGTTTCAAAAGTGACCAAAATCGGTCAAAAAGTAAAGGCTAACCCCTTTACTTTTTTTTTCCCGGATTTTTTTCAAAAAATCCAAAAAAATAGTTTTAGCCAAAATACAGCTTTCTCGTTTTCACAGAAGGTTTAAAACGACTTTACCTAACCGTTTTTGACCCTAACTAAAAAGTTTCAAAAGTGACCAAAATCGGTCAAAAAGTAAAGGCTAACCCCTTTACTTTTTTTTTTTCCGGATTTTTTTCAAAAAATCCTAAAAAATAGTTTTAGCCAAAATACAGCTTTCTCGTTTTCACAGAAGGTTTAAAACGACTTTACCTAACCGTTTTTGACCCTAACTAAAAAGTTTCAAAAGTGACCAAAATCGGTCAAAAAGTAAAGGCTAACCCCTTTACTTTTTTTTTTCCGGATTTTTTTCAAAAAATCCTAAAAAATAGTTTTAGCCAAAATACAGCTTTCTCGTTTTCACAGAAGGTTTAAAACGACTTTACCTAACCGTTTTTGACCCTAACTAAAAAGTTTCAAAAGTGACCAAAATCGGTCAAAAAGTAAAGGCTAACCCCTTTACTTTTTTTTTCTCCGGATTTTTTTCAAAAAATCCAAAAAAATAGTTTTAGCCAAAATACAGCCTTCTCGTTTTCACATTAGGTTTAAAACGACTTTATCTAACCGTTTTTGACCAGAACTAAAAAGTTTCAAAAGTGACCAAAATCGGTCAAAAAGTAAAGGCTAACCCCTTTACTTTTTTTCCCCGGATTTTTTTCAAAAAATCCAAAAAAATAGTTTTAGCCAAAATACAGCTTTCTCGTTTTCACAGAAGGTTTAAAACGACTTTACCTAACCGTTTTTGACCCTAACTAAAAAGTTTCAAAAGTGACCAAAATCGGTCAAAAAGTAAAGGCTAACCCCTTTACTTTTTTTTTTTCCGGATTTTTTCCAAAAAATCCAAAAAAATAGTTTTAGCCAAAATACAGCCTTCTCGTTTTCACAGAAAGTTTAAAACGACTTTATCTAACCGTTTTTGACCCTAACTAAAAAGTTTCAAAAGTGAGCAAAATCGGTCAAAAAGTAAAGGCTAACCCCTTTACTTTTTTTTTCTCCGGATTTTTTTCAAAAAATCCAAAAAAATAGTTTTAGCCAAAATACAGCCTTCTCGTTTTCACAGAAGGTTTAAAACGACTTTATCTAACCGTTTTTGACCATAACTAAAAAGTTTCAAAAGTGACCAAAATCGGTCAAAAAGTAAAGGCTAACCCCTTTACTTTTTTTTTTCCGGATTTTTTTCCAAAAATCCTAAAAAATAGTTTTAGCCAAAATACAGCCTTCTCGTTTTCACAGAAGGTTTAAAGCGACTTTATCTAACCGTTTTTTACCCTAACTAAAAAGTTTCAAAAGTGAGCAAAATCGGTCAAAAAGTAAAGGCTAACCCCTTTACTTTTTTTTCCGGATTTTTTTCAAAAAATCCAAAAAAATAGTTTTAGCCAAAATACAGCCTTCTCGTTTTCACAGAAGGTTTAAAACGACTTTATCTAACCGTTTTTTACCCTAACTAAAAAGTTTCAAAAGTGACCAAAATCGGTCAAAAAGTAAAGGCTTCAAAAGTGACCAAAATCGGTCAAAAAGTAAAGGCTAACCCATTATCTTTTTTTTTTCCGGATTTTTTTTCCAAAAAATCCAAAAAAATAGTTTTAGCCAAAATACAGCCTTCTCGTTTTCACAGAAGGTTTAAAACGACTTTATCTAACCGTTTTTGACCCTAACTAAAAAGTTTCAAAAGTGAGCAAAATCGGTCAAAAAGTAAAGGCTAACTAACCCCTTTACTTTTTTTTTTCCGGATTTTTTTCAAAAAATCCAAAAAAATAGTTTTAGCCAAAATACAGCCTTCTCGTTTTCACAGAAGGTTTAAAACGACTTTATCTAACCGTTTTTGACCCTAACTAAAAAGTTTCAAAAGTGAGCAAAATCGGTCAAAAAGTAAAGGCTAACTAACCCCTTTACTTTTTTTTTTCCGGATTTTTTTCAAAAAATCCAAAAAAATAGTTTTAGCCAAAATACAGCCTTCTCGTTTTCACAGAAAGTTTAAAACGACTTTATCTAACCGTTTTTGACCATAACTAAAAAGTTTCAAAAGTGACCAAAATCGGTCAAAAAGTAAAGGCTAACCCCTTTACTTTTTTTTTTCCGGATTTTTTTCAAAAAATCCAAAAAAATAGTTTTAGCCAAAATACAGCCTTCTCGTTTTCACAGAAAGTTTAAAACGACTTTATCTAACCGTTTTTGACCCTAACTAAAAAGTTTCAAAAGTGACCAAAATCGGTAAAAAAGTAACTTTCCGGATTTTTTTCAAAAAATCCAAAAAAATAGTTTTAGCCAAAATACAGCCTTCTCGTTTTCACAGAAGGTTTAAAACGACTTTATCTAACCGTTTTTTACCCTAACTAAAAAGTTTCAAAAGTGACCAAAATCGGTCAAAAAGTAAAGGCTTCAAAAGTGACCAAAATCGGTCAAAAAGTAAAGGCTAACCCATTATCTTTTTTTTTTCCGGATTTTTTTTCCAAAAAATCCAAAAAAATAGTTTTAGCCAAAATACAGCCTTCTCGTTTTCACAGAAGGTTTAAAACGACTTTCTCTAACCGTTTTTTGACCCTAACTAAAAAGTTTCAAAAGTGAGCAAAATCGGTCAAAAAGTAAAGGCTAACCCCTTTACTTTTTTTTTCTCCGGATTTTTTTCAAAAAATCCAAAAAAATAGTTTTAGCCAAAATACAGCCTTCTCGTTTTCACAGAAAGTTTAAAACGACTTTATCTAACCGTTTTTGACCCTAACTAAAAAGTTTCAAAAGTGACCAAAATCGGTAAAAAAGTAACTTTCCGGATTTTTTTCAAAAAATCCAAAAAAATAGTTTTAGCCAAAATACAGCCTTCTCGTTTTCACAGAAGGTTTAAAACGACTTTATCTAACCGTTTTTTACCCTAACTAAAAAGTTTCAAAAGTGACCAAAATCGGTCAAAAAGTAAAGGCTTCAAAAGTGACCAAAATCGGTCAAAAAGTAAAGGCTAACCCATTATCTTTTTTTTTTTCCGGATTTTTTTTCCAAAAAATCCAAAAAAATAGTTTTAGCCAAAATACAGCCTTCTCGTTTTCACAGAAGGTTTAAAACGACTTTCTCTAACCGTTTTTTGACCCTAACTAAAAAGTTTCAAAAGTGAGCAAAATCGGTCAAAAAGTAAAGGCTAACCCCTTTACTTTTTTTTTCTCCGGATTTTTTTCAAAAAATCCAAAAAAATAGTTTTAGCCAAAATACAGCCTTCTCGTTTTCACAGAAGGTTTAAAACGACTTTACCTAACCGTTTTTGACCCTAACTAAAAAGTTTCAAAAGTGACCAAAATCGGTCAAAAAGTAAAGGCTAACCCCTTTACTTTTTTTTTCCCGGATTTTTTTCAAAAAATCCAAAAAAATAGTTTTAGCCAAAATACAGCCTTCTCGTTTTCACAGAAAGTTTAAAACGACTTTATCTAACCGTTTTTGACCCTAACTAAAAAGTTTCAAAAGTGACCAAAATCGGTCAAAAAGTAAAGGCTAACCCCTTTACTTTTTTTATTCCGGATTTTTTTCAAAAAATCCAAAAAAATAGTTTTAGCCAAAGTACAGCCTTCTCGTTTTCACAGAAAGTTTAAAACGACTTTATCTAACCGTTTTTGACCATAACTAAAAAGTTTCAAAAGTGACCAAAATCGGTCAAAAAGTAAAGGCTAACCCATTATCTTTTTTTTTTCCGGATTTTTTCCAAAAAATCCAAAAAAATAGTTTTAGCCAAAATACAGCCTTCTCGTTTTCACAGAAGGTTTAAAACGACTTTATCTAACCGTTTTTGACCCTAACTAAAAAGTTTCAAAAGTGACCAAAATCGGTCAAAAAGTAAAGGCTAACCCCTTTACTTTTTTCCGGATTTTTTTCAAAAAATCCAAAAAAATAGTTTTCGCCAAAATACAGCCTTCTCGTTTTCACAGAAGGTTTAAAACGACTTTATCTAACCGTTTTTTACCCTAACTAAAAAGTTTCAAAAGTGACCAAAATTGGTCAAAAAGTAAAGGCTAACCCCTTTACTTTTTTTTTCCCGGATTTTTTTCAAAAAATCCAAAAAAATAGTTTTAGCCAAAATACAGCCTTCTCGTTTTCACAGAAAGTTTAAAACGACTTTATCTAACCGTTTTTGACCATAACTAAAAAGTTTCAAAAGTGACAAAAATCGGTCAAAAAGTAAAGGCTAACCCCTTTACTTTTTTTTCCCCGGATTTTTTTCAAAAAATCCAAAAAAATAGTTTTAGCCAAAATACAGCCTTCTCGTTTTCACAGAAAGTTTAAAACGACTTTCTCTAACCGTTTTTGACCCTAACTAAAAAGTTTCAAAAGTGAGCAAAATCGGTCAAAAAGTAAAGGCTAACCCCTTTACTTTTTTTTTCTCCGGATTTTTTTCAAAAAATCCAAAAAAATAGTTTTAGCCAAAATACAGCCTTCTCGTTTTCACAGAAGGTTTAAAACGACTTTATCTAACCGTTTTTGACCCTAACTAAAAAGTTTCAAAAGTGAGCAAAATCGGTCAAAAAGTAAAGGCTAACCCCTTTACTTTTTTTTTCCGGATTTTTTTCAAAAAATCCAAAAAAATAGTTTTCGCCAAAATACAGCCTTCTCGTTTTCACAGAAGGTTTAAAACGACTTTATCTAACCGTTTTTTACCCTAACTAAAAAGTTTCAAAAGTGACCAAAATCGGTCAAAAAGTAAAGGCTTCAAAAGTGACCAAAATCGGTCAAAAAGTAAAGGCTAGCCCATTTACTTTTTTCTTTCCGGATTTTTTTTCCAAAAAATCCAAAAAAATAGTTTTAGCCAAAATACAGCCTTCTCGTTTTCACAGAAGGTTTAAAACGACTTTATCTAACCGTTTTTGACCCTAACTAAAAAGTTTCAAAAGTGACCAAAATCGGTAAAAAAGTAACTTTCCGGATTTTTTTCCAAAAATCCAAAAAAATAGTTTTAGCCAAAATACAGCCTTCTCGTTTTCACAGAAGGTTTAAAACGACTTTATCTAACCGTTTTTGACCCTAACTAAAAAGTTTCAAAAGTGAGCAAAATCGGTCAAAAAGTAAAGGCTAACCCCTTTACTTTTTTTTTCCCGGATTTTTTTCCAAAAATCAAAAAAAATAGTTTTAGCCAAAATACAGCCTTCTCATTTTCACAGAAAGTTTAAAACGACTTTATCTAACCGTTTTTGTCCCTAACTAAAAAGTTTCAAAAGTGAGCAAAATCGGTCAAAAAGTAAAGGCTAACCCCTTTACTTTTTTTTCCCGGATTTTTTTCAAAAAATCCAAAAAAATAGTTTTAGCCAAAATACAGCCTTCTCGTTTTCACAGAAGGTTTAAAACGACTTTATCTAACCGTTTTTTACCCTAACTAAAAAGTTTCAAAAGTGACCAAAATCGGTCAAAAAGTAAAGGCTTCAAAAGTGACCAAAATCGGTCAAAAAGTAAAGGCTAACCCATTATCTTTTTTTTTTTCCGGATTTTTTTTCAAAAAAATCCAAAAAAATAGTTTTAGCCAAAATACAGCCTTCTCGTTTTCACAGAAGGTTTAAAACGACTTTCTCTAACCGTTTTTTGACCCTAACTAAAAAGTTTCAAAAGTGAGCAAAATCGGTCAAAAAGTAAAGGCTAACCCCTTTACTTTTTTTTTCTCCGGATTTTTTTCAAAAAATCCAAAAAAAATAGTTTTAGCCAAAATACAGCCTTCTCGTTTTCACAGAAGGTTTAAAACGACTTTATCTAACCGTTTTTTTACCCTAACTAAAAAGTTTCAAAAGTGACCAAAATCGGTCAAAAAGTAAAGGCTAACCCCTTTACTTTTTTTATTCCGGATTTTTTTCAAAAAATCCAAAAAATAGTTTTAGCCAAAGTACAGCCTTATCGTTTTCACAGAAAGTTTAAAACGACTTTATCTAACCGTTTTTGACCATAACTAAAAAGTTTCAAAAGTGACCAAAATCGGTCAAAAAGTAAAGGCTAACCCATTATCTTTTTTTTTTCCGGATTTTTTTTCCATAAAATCCAAAAAAATAGTTTTAGCCAAAATACAGCCTTCTCGTTTTCACAGAAGGTTTAAAACGACTTTATCTAACCGTTTTTGACCCTAACTAAAAAGTTTCAAAAGTGAGCAAAATCGGTCAAAAAGTAAAGGCTAACCCCTTTACTTTTTTTTTCCGGATTTTTTTCAAAAAATCCAAAAAAATAGTTTTCGCCAAAATACAGCCTTCTCGTTTTCACAGAAGGTTTAAAACGACTTTATCTAACCGTTTTTTACCCTAACTAAAAAGTTTCAAAAGTGACCAAAATCGGTCAAAAAGTAAAGGCTTCAAAAGTGACCAAAATCGGTCAAAAAGTAAAGGCTAGCCCATTTACTTTTTTCTTTCCGGATTTTTTTTCCAAAAAATCCAAAAAAATAGTTTTAGCCAAAATACAGCCTTCTCGTTTTCACAGAAGGTTTAAAACGACTTTATCTAACCGTTTTTGACCCTAACTAAAAAGTTTCAAAAGTGACCAAAATCGGTAAAAAAGTAACTTTCCGGATTTTTTTCCAAAAATCCAAAAAAATAGTTTTAGCCAAAATACAGCCTTCTCGTTTTCACAGAAGGTTTAAAACGACTTTATCTAACCGTTTTTGACCCTAACTAAAAAGTTTCAAAAGTGAGCAAAATCGGTCAAAAAGTAAAGGCTAACCCCTTTACTTTTTTTTTCTCCGGATTTTTTTCAAAAAATCCAAAAAAATAGTTTTAGCCAAAATACAGCCTTCTCGTTTTCACAGAAGGTTTAAAACGACTTTATCTAACCGTTTTTTACCCTAACTAAAAAGTTTCAAAAGTGACCAAAATCGGTCAAAAAGTAAAGGCTAACCCCTTTACTTTTTTTATTCCGGATTTTTTTCAAAAAATCCAAAAAAATAGTTTTAGCCAAAGTACAGCCTTATCGTTTTCACAGAAAGTTTAAAACGACTTTATCTAACCGTTTTTGACCATAACTAAAAAGTTTCAAAAGTGACCAAAATCGGTCAAAAAGTAAAGGCTAACCCATTATCTTTTTTTTTTCCGGATTTTTTTTCCATAAAATCCAAAAAAATAGTTTTAGCCAAAATACAGCCTTCTCGTTTTCACAGAAGGTTTAAAACGACTTTATCTAACCGTTTTTGACCCTAACTAAAAAGTTTCAAAAGTGAGCAAAATCGGTCAAAAAGTAAAGGCTAACCCCTTTACTTTTTTTTTCCGGATTTTTTTCAAAAAATCCAAAAAAATAGTTTTCGCCAAAATACAGCCTTCTCGTTTTCACAGAAGGTTTAAAACGACTTTATCTAACCGTTTTTTACCCTAACTAAAAAGTTTCAAAAGTGACCAAAATCGGTCAAAAAGTAAAGGCTTCAAAAGTGACCAAAATCGGTCAAAAAGTAAAGGCTAGCCCATTTACTTTTTTCTTTCCGGATTTTTTTTCCAAAAAATCCAAAAAAAATAGTTTTAGCCAAAATACAGCCTTCTCGTTTTCACAGAAGGTTTAAAACGACTTTATCTAACCGTTTTTGACCCTAACTAAAAAGTTTCAAAAGTGACCAAAATCGGTAAAAAAGTAACTTTCCGGATTTTTTTCCAAAAATCCAAAAAAATAGTTTTAGCCAAAATACAGCCTTCTCGTTTTCACAGAAGGTTTAAAACGACTTTATCTAACCGTTTTTGACCCTAACTAAAAAGTTTCAAAAGTGAGCAAAATCGGTCAAAAAGTAAAGGCTAACCCCTTTACTTTTTTTTTCCCGGATTTTTTTCCAAAAATCAAAAAAAATAGTTTTAGCCAAAATACAGCCTTCTCATTTTCACAGAAAGTTTAAAACGACTTTATCTAACCGTTTTTGTCCCTAACTAAAAAGTTTCAAAAGTGAGCAAAATCGGTCAAAAAGTAAAGGCTAACCCCTTTACTTTTTTTTCCCGGATTTTTTTCAAAAAATCCAAAAAAATAGTTTTAGCCAAAATACAGCCTTCTCGTTTTCACAGAAGGTTTAAAACGACTTTATCTAACCGTTTTTTACCCTAACTAAAAAGTTTCAAAAGTGACCAAAATCGGTCAAAAAGTAAAGGCTTCAAAAGTGACCAAAATCGGTCAAAAAGTAAAGGCTAACCCATTATCTTTTTTTTTTCCGGATTTTTTTTCAAAAAAATCCAAAAAAATAGTTTTAGCCAAAATACAGCCTTCTCGTTTTCACAGAAGGTTTAAAACGACTTTCTCTAACCGTTTTTTGACCCTAACTAAAAAGTTTCAAAAGTGAGCAAAATCGGTCAAAAAGTAAAGGCTAACCCCTTTACTTTTTTTTTCTCCGGATTTTTTTCAAAAAATCCAAAAAAATAGTTTTAGCCAAAATACAGCCTTCTCGTTTTCACAGAAGGTTTAAAACGACTTTATCTAACCGTTTTTTACCCTAACTAAAAAGTTTCAAAAGTGACCAAAATCGGTCAAAAAGTAAAGGCTAACCCCTTTACTTTTTTTATTCCGGATTTTTTTTCAAAAAAATCCAAAAAAATAGTTTTAGCCAAAGTACAGCCTTATCGTTTTCACAGAAAGTTTAAAACGACTTTATCTAACCGTTTTTGACCATAACTAAAAAGTTTCAAAAGTGACCAAAATCGGTCAAAAAGTAAAGGCTAACCCATTATCTTTTTTTTTTCCGGATTTTTTTTCCATAAAATCCAAAAAAATAGTTTTAGCCAAAATACAGCCTTCTCGTTTTCACAGAAGGTTTAAAACGACTTTATCTAACCGTTTTTGACCCTAACTAAAAAGTTTCAAAAGTGAGCAAAATCGGTCAAAAAGTAAAGGCTAACCCCTTTACTTTTTTTTTTCCGGATTTTTTCCAAAAAATCCAAAAAAATAGTTTTAGCCAAAATACAGCCTTCTCGTTTTCACAGAAGGTTTAAAACGACTTTATCTAACCGTTTTTTACCCTAACTAAAAAGTTTCAAAAGTGACCAAAATCGGTCAAAAAGTAAAGGCTAACCCCTTTACTTTTTTCCGGATTTTTTTCAAAAAATCCAAAAAAATAGTTTTCGCCAAAATACAGCCTTCTCGTTTTCACAGAAGGTTTAAAACGACTTTATCTAACCGTTTTTTACCCTAACTAAAAAGTTTCAAAAGTGACCAAAATTGGTCAAAAAGTAAAGGCTAACCCCTTTACTTTTTTTTTCCCGGATTTTTTTCAAAAAATCCAAAAAAATAGTTTTAGCCAAAATACAGCCTTCTCGTTTTCACAGAAAGTTTAAAACGACTTTATCTAACCGTTTTTGACCATAACTAAAAAGTTTCAAAAGTGACAAAAATCGGTCAAAAAGTAAAGGCTAACCCCTTTACTTTTTTTTTCTCCGGATTTTTTTCAAAAAATCCAAAAAAATAGTTTTCGCCAAAATACAGCCTTCTCGTTTTCACAGAAGGTTTAAAACGACTTTATCTAACCGTTTTTGACCCTAACTAAAAAGTTTCAAAAGTGAGCAAAATCGGTCAAAAAGTAAAGGCTAACCCCTTTACTTTTTTTTTCCGGATTTTTTTCAAAAAATCCAAAAAAATAGTTTTCGCCAAAATACAGCCTTCTCGTTTTCACAGAAGGTTTAAAACGACTTTATCTAACCGTTTTTTACCCTAACTAAAAAGTTTCAAAAGTGACCAAAATCGGTCAAAAAGTAAAGGCTAACCCCTTTACTTTTTTTATTCCGGATTTTTTTCAAAAAATCCAAAAAAATAGTTTTAGCCAAAGTACAGCCTTCTCGTTTTCACAGAAAGTTTAAAACGACTTTATCTAACCGTTTTTGACCATAACTAAAAAGTTTCAAAAGTGACCAAAATCGGTCAAAAAGTAAAGGCTAACCCATTATCTTTTTTTTTTCCGGATTTTTTTTCCAAAAAATCCAAAAAAATAGTTTTAGCCAAAATACAGCCTTCTCGTTTTCACAGAAGGTTTAAAACGACTTTATCTAACCGTTTTTGACCCTAACTAAAAAGTTTCAAAAGTGAGCAAAATCGGTCAAAAAGTAAAGGCTAACCCCTTTACTTTTTTTTTTTCCGGATTTTTTCCAAAAAATCCAAAAAAATAGTTTTAGCCAAAATACAGCCTTCTCGTTTTCACAGAAGGTTTAAAACGACTTTATCTAACCGTTTTTTACCCTAACTAAAAAGTTTCAAAAGTGACCAAAATCGGTCAAAAAGTAAAGGCTAACCCCTTTACTTTTTTCCGGATTTTTTTCAAAAAATCCAAAAAAATAGTTTTCGCCAAAATACAGCCTTCTCGTTTTCACAGAAGGTTTTAAAACGACTTTATCTAACCGTTTTTTACCCTAACTAAAAAGTTTCAAAAGTGACCAAAATTGGTCAAAAAGTAAAGGCTAACCCCTTTACTTTTTTTTTCCCGGATTTTTTTCAAAAAATCCAAAAAAATAGTTTTAGCCAAAATACAGCCTTCTCGTTTTCACAGAAAGTTTAAAACGACTTTATCTAACCGTTTTTGACCATAACTAAAAAGTTTCAAAAGTGACAAAAATCGGTCAAAAAGTAAAGGCTAACCCCTTTACTTTTTTTTTCTCCGGATTTTTTTCAAAAAATCCAAAAAAATAGTTTTAGCCAAAATACAGCCTTCTCGTTTTCACAGAAGGTTTAAAACGACTTTATCTAACCGTTTTTTACCCTAACTAAAAAGTTTCAAAAGTGAGCAAAATCGGTCAAAAAGTAAAGGCTTCAAAAGTGACCAAAATCGGTCAAAAAGTAAAGGCTAGCCCATTTACTTTTTTCTTTCCGGATTTTTTTCCCAAAAAATCCAAAAAAATAGTTTTAGCCAAAATACAGCCTTCTCGTTTTCACAGAAGGTTTAAAACGACTTTATCTAACCGTTTTTGACCCTAACTAAAAAGTTTCAAAAGTGACCAAAATCGGTAAAAAAGTAACTTTCCGGATTTTTTTCCAAAAATCCAAAAAAATAGTTTTAGCCAAAATACAGCCTTCTCGTTTTCACAGAAGGTTTAAAACGACTTTATCTAACCGTTTTTGACCCTAACTAAAAAGTTTCAAAAGTGAGCAAAATCGGTCAAAAAGTAAAGGCTAACCCCTTTACTTTTTTTTTTCCGGATTTTTTTCCAAAAATCAAAAAAAATAGTTTTAGCCAAAATACAGCCTTCTCGTTTTCACAGAAAGTTTAAAACGACTTTATCTAACCGTTTTTGACCCTAACTAAAAAGTTTCAAAAGTGACCAAAATCGGTCAAAAAGTAAAGGCTAACCCCTTTACTTTTTTTTTTCCGGATTTTTTTCAAAAAATCCAAAAAAATAGTTTTAGCCAAAATACAGCCTTCTCGTTTTCACAGAAGGTTTAAAACGACTTTATCTAACCGTTTTTTACCCTAACTAAAAAGTTTCAAAAGTGACCAAAATCGGTCAAAAAGTAAAGGCTCAAAAGTGACCAAAATCGGTCAAAAAGTAAAGGCTAACCCCTTTACTTTTTTCTCCGGATTTTTTTCAAAAAATCCAAAAAAATAGTTTTAGCCAAAATACAGCCTTCTCGTTTTCACAGAAGGTTTAAAACGACTTTATCTAACCGTTTTTTACCCTAACTAAAAAGTTTCAAAAGTGACCAAAATCGGTCAAAAAGTAAAGGCTAACCCCTTTACTTTTTTTTCCGGATTTTTTTAAAAAAATCCAAAAAAATAGTTTTCGCCAAAATACAGCCTTCTCGTTTTCACAGAAGGTTTAAAACGACTTTATCTAACCGTTTTTTACCCTAACTAAAAAGTTTCAAAAGTGACCAAAATCGGTCAAAAAGTAACTTTCCGGATTTTTTTCAAAAAATCCAAAAAAATAGTTTTAGCCAAAATACAGCCTTCTCGTTTTCACAGAAAGTTTAAAACGACTTTATCTAACCGTTTTTGACCATAACTAAAAAGTTTCAAAAGTGACCAAAATCGGTCAAAAAGTAAAGGCTAACCCCTTTACTTTTTTTTTTCCGAATTTTTTTCCAAAAATCCAAAAAAATAGTTTTAGCCAAAATACAGCCTTCTCGTTTTCACAGAAAGTTTAAAACGACTTTCTCTAACCGTTTTTGTCCCTAACTAAAAAGTTTCAAAAGTGAGCAAAATCGGTCAAAAAGTAAAGGCTAACCCCAACCTCGTCCCCAGGGCCATTTGTAGGGGCTGGGCCAAGATGGCGGCCAAAAACAAAATGGCGGGAACAAATAGCCCTGGTACAGGCTGCGAAAAATGCGCCATCTCATGGCGCATTTTTGACTCGGACCCAGGCTTCACTAAGTTTATCGCGCCTAGTCAGGCTTTTTCGATTGACTTGCAAAATTCAAGATGTCGCTCACGTTAAATGTGTTCTTTCACTGCGTTCGATATGCTCTGGATAAGTCTAACTACAGCGAAATTTTTCTAAAACCAAAACAACTAATTATACTTGAGTCACTGTTATTGGGGCTGGATACGATTGGCGTCTTGCCAACCGGATACGGAAAGTCGGTCATTTTTCATTTACTTCCTTTTCTGTTTGATTGTTTTTACAATGGTGGAGAGGCTGGCGAAGGAATCGTCGTGGTTGTGGCCCCCCTGAACTCTCTTATTTACGACCAGTTAAAGAGCCTGAACGACAGGGGGATAAAAAGTGCTCTTTTGACTAAGGGTGTCTTCCGTGGTGTGATAGAGGACGATGGCGAAGGTGAAGAAGACGAAAATTACGATGAGGTTGACATTGTCATTGAACAGGACGATGCTTTGGTATTATTGCAAAGTGGTTATTACCGCATAGTATTTGCTCATCCTGAAGCGTTCGTATCATGCAACGAAGGTAGGAAATTGTTGCTTAGTGAAGTTTACCAGAAACGAGTTGTTGCCTTCGTAATCGACGAAGCTCATCTTATGATTGAGTGGGGAAACGACTTCCGAGTTGACTACAGTCGTCTTTCTGTACTGGCTTCGATATTTCCTCATTCGCCCGTTCTTGTTCTCACTGCAACAGCGCCTAGGAAGCACATCGCTACTATAAAAGACCTCTTAGTCATGAAGACCTCGAAAACTGTTATCGGTGATTTAAATAGGCCTAACATTTTTCTAGAGAAAAGAAAGAGGAAACCCACTCGCCAAGGCGCTGAAAGCTACGAAGCAGAGATTTTGCCAATTGCGTTGGGGCTAAAAGATCTGCAAGTAGCTTATCCACTTACCATTATTTATCTGCCGTTAAAATGGTGTGGTTATGCATATAAGTTTTTTCTAGAGGTGCTTGGTGATAAGGCCTACTACACACCCGATGGAAGTAAGACTCCTCAAAACTGCTTAATTGCCCAATATCATGCACCCCAGACAAAAAAAATGAAAGACGAAATAATGAGGCAGTTGACGGAAAACAGAAACCAATCAGTAATCCGAGTAATTTTCGGTACTATTGCTATTGGTCTTGGTGTAAACATTCCAAATGTGAGGCAGGTTGTCCATCTCGAAGTGCCAAGGACAATGGAGTCTTACTATCAGGAGATAGGCAGAGCAGGACGAGATGGGAAACCTGCCAAAGCAGTTCTGTGCTTCAATGCATCTGACATTGCCCATAATAAACCAGGAATGACTGAAGAGATGCGGAACTTTTGTCTTTCTGAAGAAGCTTGTATGAGAAAGCAGCTTCTTGCCTATCTTGGCTCAAAAATGACAACACATGATTCAAATAATTGCTGCACTAATTGTCAAAAGCTGACAGAAAGATCCTGTATGTCTGCTTATGATGGCTTATCACTGAATGACTCCCCATGTCAGGAAATCTGCCACCCTATCCCTGTTCGAGTTTCAACACAACAGCAGCGATTGCAACTGTATACTAAACTAGAGGAATACCGCTTGCGGTTAGGCAACAGTCGTTGCAGGTTTGGCAGTATTGATTCAAACACAGGTGTCACCTTGCAATTACTTTCAGCAATTGCAGCCAAGTGTGAATATATTTCCAGTGCTGATGATATTTGTAATTTGTTTGAAGTCTGGGATGTTGCACATGCTCAGGCATTTTTTGATATTATTCAGAAAGTTTTTAATACTGAGTGATGTAAAATACTCTATATTGTTATTCTTTGTTAGGTGAAATATCAAAGCATTATCCTGTTGAGTGTCTTGTGTTGAAAGCCTCACCAACTTTATTTTTGCCATGGTCCTCTAATAATTCAGACCATAATTCCTGGATTCAGGTTTTAATGAAGGTAAAATCACAGCTGTATAGGCGTGAAAAAATTACCTGTGTTATTTCTTCTTGTGAAAACTTCCCAGCAAATCACACAGTTCTAAGAACATTCATTTATTTTTTTATCAATCGTGAGTGGGTGGAATCCTAGGTAATGCTGCAATTTGATTGGCTGCGTGAGCGGGCAGTTTTTTACATTATCTGACCAAGGTCATGGAATCCTAAATTTAATTTTAAAATTCATTTAAAATTGACCAATTTTCATAACTATTTCGCTAATGCCACAGAAAAAATAAATTCAACAGAGAGCTACGGGGATGCAAATGAGTTTTATTATCCAAATGGTTTTGACAACTTTATGTAAACAGCGAATTTTAAAAGAAACACTAGGAAAACTGTGACAAAGCAAAATTTACGAGCAATATTTATAAAGAAAACAGTTTAAAACGGTAGGAAAAACATACATAAACTTGTGAACACAGTATTTTTAATCACTAAATGAAACTATATAGAAATATATATAAAAAATCATACCAGCTGGTAAATAACAAATATTTACCTCCCAGCTGGTAAATAACATATATTTATTTACAAATATTTACAATTATTATGTACAGTACAACAGGTGGGCAAGTTGTCTCTGTACAGTACTATTATTGTTACAAGATGTGCAATGTAAGTTTTAATACATTAATGCATAAAAATTATATAGCACCTGTTTATATGAAGGGAAGATAATATACAGTACCTGCCAAGGTCATGATTTCACTTACCGGTATATACATGTAAGTTACATGAAAAAGTTTAACTTACATTGTACATATTACAATGTATGTGCCTCTGAAAATGTTTCATCTATAGTAAATAACCTGCCATGTTGTGATTACATATGAAAAATTGATTTTTAATTTTACAGTCAAACCAGGTGTTCTCTTGCGCGTTACATTGTAATATTCCCACACATTGTAATATTGATTGACAAGTTGGCCTGAGCAACTTGCAAATGTTTCAGGATGATTTATTTCCAAAATTCAACATTACTTGTAAACTACAATTTGCATAGCTGAAAGTACTTTCCACTCACCAACAATAATAATACCTGTATTTAAACATAAATTTTTATTTATACTCAAGAGAAAGATGAACCTTTAAAGTGCCTACAGTATGTCATCCTCAGGGACTTTACATATTTATACTAATTGGAACATTCTGAGAAGATTTGTAATATATCTTCTCAGGTGAAAATTTCATCTTCATGGATTTTTTTGCCATTAAGGTTGACGGAAGTGCCGTCGAAAGAGGAATTTGTCTATATGAAAACCACTTTACAGATTCCTCTTTTGACGTCACTTCCGTCAACTTTAACAGCAAAAAAATCCATGAAGATGAAATTTTCGCCTGAGAAGATATATTACAAATCTTCTCAGAATGTTCCAATTAGTATAAATATGTAAAGTCCCTGATGATGACATAGGCACTTTAAGGAAATCTACTAAGGAATCTTCACTAGGTGTTTGCAAGTTGCTCAAGCCAAATTGACAATCAACATTGCAATGTTGCGGTGCGATATTTCAATGTAGCATGCAAGAGAACATCCAGTTTGACTGTAAGATTCCATATAAACTGTAAGCTGGAATAACAATTATTACTTGCAAGCCAAAGTTACTTATACACAGACATACACTGTACTTAGGCAACTCCCTCCATCTGATCAGGCCCTAACATTCATTCATATATATTTATTAAGTACACTTATTATATAAAATAGAGTGTTTTATTGATTTTTCTGCCACTAGTAAAAGTGATAATCTCACATGTGCGATTATTTATGATAATCGCACATGTGACAATTATCATTTATCACTGAATCAGCATTATAGTTTAATGCAATTTTTGCAAGGCAATAGGACAATTTTTTTATATAATAAACAGAACAATACATGGATGCTTGGAAATATGAAATTTATTTCTCGTGTTGAACAGGATATCTCACTCGTTCGCTTTGTTCACTCATGAGATATCTTGGTCAACACTTGAAATAAATTTCATATTTCCGCACATCCATGTATTATTCTCTATTTTATATTGCAATATTTGTAATGTACATATTGTGTTACTTGTTTTAGATTAAATTTGTTCTTACTTTCTTAATTGTCCTTTTTCTTGCTTAAACTACTACAGCCCAGTCCAATTTGGCGCTTATGCATTTGCAGCCATGCATATAAATCCTTCATGTTAATCTCAGTTTCTGGGGAAATGCTCAAGTCCTTGAAACTATCAAATGATCGCCCTGGTATAAATCGGAAAGGGTGCAACTTTCGTAGATCTGCCATCATGGATTTCTCATCATCTTTAGCACTTTTAGTTCCATGGACTGTGGATGACTTATGCCCTCCAGTGGTCTTGTCAAATTGCTCAACAATCTGCTTTACACCTGCTGCTGCTTTTGATGCCCGCACAATGCTTTTCTCAGTCTTGTTTGCACCCATACATCGAACAATATCCTTGATTTGCTTGTTGCAGATTTCTTGGGTCAAATCAGCTTCGATGTTTCTTGCGATACCACCATGCCAGTTTACAAACCTACCCCAAGTCATTCGGTGGGCAAGTTGCTCTGACATTATTGCTTCTGACTGTGCAATGGCTGTAAACATTTCCAAAGCATACTTTGAAAAATTACCAGATGATTTGAAATAAAGCATTAACCTTTTCCTGTTAATGTTATTTCTTATTCCATCACCTTCTGCTGTGGTGTCAATCAACTGCATGAGAAAAACGGTCAGCTCTATGATATTGAGACCATAATACCTATAGTATAAGTAAATGCAAAATTTAAGCAATCATCAAGTAATTTTATATTGTTATTACTCCGCTTGTACATGTATGTATGCACATAATTTTTCCCGAGATGCATCTTAAAAGGGAGATTTGTCTCTGTACAAGTACAATTACCTTATTTTGTCTGGGGCTGAAACGCTTGAATTTAATTGGCGTGCAGGTGCTGCGTAGTTGTGATCGTGGTTAATTGCGTAAACCATAGTCTCGTAGGGTTTGGTGTCCACTTCGTCCGTGTCCACAATTGCGTATTTCTCCACGAAAGATCCAACTACTTCATCGTAATAGCTCTTTCTTTGGGCACTGCTCGGGTTTTTAGGCGGAATGTGTTTCGTTGGAGTAGATGTTATATCGTCCATTCCCCAAAATTCCAGGGCAGCCTCAACCAAGTATGCCTTCCCAACGCTCAACAGAAATTGCTCACATCCTTCATACGAATCACTCACTTTCGTTGGCGTAACATTCTTCCTTGCGTATTTTTCCCTGAAAAATTTCAGGGTGCCAATGTCACGAATGGAATTTGCTTTGTACAGTCTATTATACAGGTACTAAACAAGAAAATGAAAATGTTAATAAATGTCGAAAATGTCATTGTAGGGTTTAGCTATACTATGGTATAATTATATCGCGGTTATGGCCAATAGCGATAAATTCCTATAATCATATGCCATGCATTGCAACACTAATATTACAACGAATATCACTCACTTGAACAAAAGCCATTTTGGAATGCCATAACTCTCCAATAAAAGGACTACAATGGTCAAAACGATCCTTTGCCGTGTGTGCACCAGTCCTTAAATCTTTTGCACCTGCGAATCGTACCCGAGTCATTTGATCCCCACCAAACGGAACGTAAATTCCTTTCATGTGATCCGATTTATCGTCCATCACAAAGTGGGCACTTGGTTGGTCTGGTCTTGAATGCATTCCCATCGGTAGTACAGCTACAATGACATAAATTATTAATTTAAATGTTCTAAATTATGCTCAAAAATATGAAAATAGTACAATATTTAAAAAACGCTCATTATACTTACGTATTTCTGTAGCAAGCTCTTGCGTATTATCATTGGACGTACGTTCCACGGGCTTTAGGGTTGGAGATTTTACAATCCCAGCCTTAACGTAGATGTCTTCCAAAGAGTCTTCGTAGAAACTGAGAATGTCCACCACGTCTGCGTATTTCTTTTCGTCTTTTATCTGCATTGGCAAGGGAACAACGACTGATTTCTGAGACATTTCTTTCATGTAAGCATGGCTGATATGCTTAGGCACAACAGTCTTAAGGAACTGCATGGATGAAATTACGTCTACAAGTACTCTCGCCACTAATACTTTAAAATCTTCTCGTAGTTTTCTTGCTTCGTTATCATTCAGAAGGAAGAACTTGTTTGGCAACGTTTTAATGTCTCTTCGTGGGACGACATCTGATAGGTGGGCTGGTACTGGTACTCTCTCGAATATCAGATTTGACGCAAATAAATGAAGATCCTGGTTTTGATGTGTTTGTCGCATGTCGTGCGCCATAATTCTAAAATCCCAGTTATCTCCTGTACCTTGCATGCGTTTCCCTTGGGTGACAAGTTTTACAGCTTCATCGTTAAAGTGACAGCCAATGGTATCAAGCAGTGATAATTTGCTTGAATGCGAAAGTGTAAACCCAAGTCTTTGACATCGCTTTATAAGCTGTAAATCAAATACAAAATCACGATTTACACAGTTCGATTCTACCTCACATGCATATAAGCTAAAGCCGCTAATATACTAACTTACAATAGTCAACATTGGTTAATAATTCGTGACAAAAAGAAAGGAAAATTGGGCTGTCGACTGCGAACAATGCCTTTTGACGTACCGCAAATAGAGCTTTGATGCTAATCAAATCCATTGTTATTATGCATATAGTTGTCCATTTCATTTGCGTATGTCGTAAGGCATTGTTAACGAGAGTCCAAGGTTTCTCCAAAAACGAACTACAGGAGCCATTAGTAGCTATGGCAAATTTTGAGATTTAACAGCGCGAAGACTATAGAGCGTTTTCACTCACGTGATCGGTGGCCCCATTGGGGTGGTGAAACAATACGAAATATTTGAATAAGAAAGAGCTAATTCCCATACCGTACACCAATATGGCCGCCATTTCATTGTTTTGGTACACCAATATGGCCGCCGTGACGTCAGATGAAAACGCTCTATACATCAGGTTTGTAAGACAAAATGTGTCGTGACGTCATAACCGTGTTTTTTGTACGCAAACATGGTAATTAACCAATCACAGAGTAAGACTCAACTTATCCTTTTTTCATGAAAATATTCAATTAAAAGTATGACATATACGTCCCGATTTGTGCGTTAAATGAGGAACTATATATACCTTTTTCTTTGCATTTCCCTCTGCAAAAAGTATCGTGTTTATTCTTTGAACTAGGCTAAGCTCGTGGTTCCTTTGCTGCATCAATATGGCATATACGATTCCAATGCGAGGCAATACTGATTCGGGTAAGCTATCTGCATCATTCTGTGAGGCAACGGAAAGGATGACGTCTAGCAGTAATGGACAACGGTTTTTCATTTCTTGGATAAGATTGGACCACTGGAAATTCGCCATGTCTTCGTAGCTATTTAGACGTAAGATAGATGGTGATTTCTTTTGGGCAAGGTCGACACATTGACGTTCCAATGTTGTAAGCAGCTGTTGTTTAACGGCAAGCTTTAGTGGTTGGATATTGCAAACCGTGCTTCCTATTACTGATGGCAGACGGCATCTTATAGCAGATTCCAATATCTGGAAATCTTGTTCATTTAATGATGGATTTCCAAGTAAGCTGTCAACCTATATTGTTAATAAAGTTGGACCATTAGTAAGGGCGTAATTGACCATTGATAAATTCGAAAATTTCCAGAATCTTATTCCCTTTTACATTCGGATAAATTCAAACCCTATTTTCACGAATATAATGCTCAAATTGTATACCCCTTCCCGAAGTATATGAAATTTTCTGAAAGCTTTTGGGGATGACACACTCCATAGGCGTAGGGAGCGGGGGGCCGCCCTCAAAAATAGAAGATGGGCGGTATAGGCTCTTCCCAATATTTGTGACACGCACAGTTGCCGTATTTCTTTGTTAACACTTTGAGGCCTGGACCTCTCCTGAATAAAATACTAAAGACTCGTTGTCAGGCTTCAAGGTGTTAAAACTGTTCTCAAAATTCAGGATATATGATTCTATTTCGTCTTTGTATTATGTCACTAATAAGGAGTCGTGTGAGTCACAGTGTGCCCAGACGTAGTAATTCAAATTACTTTTGGTTCAGTTTTCAACATTTTTAGAAAATTTTGGTAATTAAAAATTTGTGGTAATTACTTTGGTAATTTTGGTAAAATATTGGTAATTTTGTGAAATTTTCGTATGAATATTAATTTCTTTTGAAATATTTTATTTTATCCATTTCTAAACATTAACTTGTTAAATTTGCCATCTCTGACAAGTGTTATCAGAGTCCTGGTATCTAGCATTTAACTTATTTTGTTTTCTTAATTCCCTATTTCTGTTAATGTTAATTAATAACTTATGCTGTAAAATTTTGGCATTCTTAATTTTGTAAAAAATGTTCATGTAATGAAATTTTCGCCATTTAGGGGGGGGGGGGGGGGTGATGTAGTAATTTTCCCCCAAATTTGGTAATTTTCGCCACGTGATGTATGGTCACACTGATGTGCGACCGAGTCATTCGAGTGTTCAGTTGCCCGCGTAGTTTGTTAATCATGGGAGCGACAAAAGACACAAATCCATCGTATCAAAGCACGATGAAGATGAAAACCTTTTTATATCAGACAAAGAAGAAAAAGTGAACTGATGATCGAGGATGAAGAAGAAAATAATACGTAAGGCGACTCGTTTTCTAGCATTAATAACACTATGGCTTCCTCGATGAAGACGATGGAACGTTTGTTGAAACGGTCGGTGTTTACAGAGAACCATCCCTCAGACACGGCAGAAAAGTGGCGAACAAACAACACAACACGATAGTCCGTGATGACTCAGACAGCGATGGGGAGCTACTCACTCAGAGAAAAAAAACCGCCGACTCGGCGATCGAAAGGCCCGAAAGGGAAACCGACAATCCATGTGCTCGCTCGAGCAAGATGGCCTTGTTAATAATAAGCGAAGTTTTGCAGGATTTTGCACAAGAAGAGGACACGGGAGTCAACATTAATCAGCAACTGGTTGACATCAATAAACGTTGGTCCTCCAAGCTTAACAAAGTTAAAGAAAAAAATGGAGAAATACAGTACCCAATACCGAAGAACTGCGAAAGGTTCCTCTGACATTAGGTTCATTCCTAAAGTATTGATTTTTGAACAACTTTTTTTAACTGTATCTGTATATATCGCGGTAAATTTATAAAGTTAACTGGTTTTTACTTGTTTACAACTGCTTGTTTTTATATAGATCTGAACTTTGCCATGGCGAAATTTGTTACGGTATTGTTTTTGTTAAAATTGTTGATTTCATGCACAATTTTAAAACTTGCAAATACATTTGAGTTAAGTATATAGTTTGCAGGTGGCAATGTTCAAGTTTTCAGATATAGTAAAGCTGTAGATAATGGTAAACACTCAGTCTCAGAAAACCTTTATGTACTGCTTAATAAACGAGCAGGAGTGTTTTATCAGATATAAAGACACGCGGCGAAGCCGAGTGTTTTTATATCTGATAAAACACTACGAACTGCGAGTTTATTGAACGGCTTCAAAAACGAACCACTTGGTAAGTTCATTGGCGTAGTAAGTTTGAAAAATAATCTTGTCTAAACCGAGAAAATCAAAGCTAAAGTTTATGTAAATCAGGAGCTATCTTTATCACATATAAAGACACAATACGGTCATGATTTTCTTTTGTGTTTTCCTCATGAATTATTAATGAGTTTTTGAATGAGTGCCAAGACACCGCAACTTTCAGAATATTTTGTCAGGATTTTTTTCTGATTATTCAACAGCTTAGCATTAAGCAAACTGAAAACAAATACGTTGTCGAATTATCAAAATATAGGCTTTTAATAAATACCTGTGATTGCTTAATATTTATCATTTCCTCCACTGGAACCTGCCTTCTTCTTTTTGGCGGATTCAATTCAGCGTTTTGAAAAAGGCTTCGTTTAGTCGAGAACAGTTCCTGCTTGAATAAAGCCTGCTTCTCCATGACTAAACCCGCGAATTCTTCCCAGTGGTGAACTTTTCTTTCGCAGCATTTACAAATACTTTTGGGGAAATTGTCTTCTTTTGTTATCTCGATACCAAAATGCTTTTTTATTTTGTTTATCAAGTCTTTTGTTTCTCCCGATTTTGAAAACAACTTGGTCGCCCCATGAACTCCGTTGTAGGACAAGGCACAGAGACGACACAACCCATCATGACATATTATTCTTCCGCTTTTTTTTCCTGGTGTTTCGCTGGCTTTTCTCTCGTTTTCATTCATTTTAACTTGTTTTTAAATTTGCCGCCATCATTTCTTTGTAATTTGAGCCCTTTAAATTAAATGCCCGTCAGTTAGCCTGCGCGCCTGCCTTGTTTCCGCCAATCAGAATACCTAAAACATCCAACTCATCGACCAAAATCTCGACCAATCAGATGTGATGATAGCTCAGCCTGTGCCAGGGCTATTTGTTCCCGCCATTTTGTTTTTGGCCGCCATCTTGGCCCAGCCCCTACAAATGGCCCTGGGGACGAGGTTGAGGCTAACCCCTTTACTTTTTTTTCCCGGATTTTTTTCAAAAAATCCAAAAAAATAGTTTTAGCCAAAATACAGCCTTCTCGTTTTCACAGAAGGTTTAAAACGACTTTATCTAACCGTTTTTGACCCTAACTAAAAAGTTTCAAAAGTGACCAAAATCGGTCAAAAAGTAAAGGCTTCAAAAGTGACCAAAATCGGTCAAAAAGTAAAGGCTAACCCATTATCTTTTTTTTTTCCGGATTTTTTTTCAAAAAAATCCAAAAAAATAGTTTTAGCCAAAATACAGCCTTCTCGTTTTCACAGAAGGTTTAAAACGACTTTATCTAACCGTTTTTGACCCTAACTAAAAAGTTTCAAAAGTGACCAAAATCGGTCAAAAAGTAAAGGCTAACCCCTTTACTTTTTTTTTCTCCGGATTTTTTTCAAAAAATCCAAAAAAATAGTTTTAGCCAAAATACAGCCTTCTCGTTTTCACAGAAGGTTTAAAACGACTTTATCTAACCGTTTTTGACCCTAACTAAAAAGTTTCGAAAGTGAGCAAAATCGGTCAAAAAGTAAAGGCTAACCCCTTTACTTTTTTTTTTCCGGATTTTTTTCAAAAAATCCAAAAAAATAGTTTTAGCCAAAATACAGCCTTCTCGTTTTCACAGAAGGTTTAAAACGACTTTATCTAACCGTTTTTTACCCTAACTAAAAAGTTTCAAAAGTGACCAAAATCGGTCAAAAAGTAAAGGCTAACCCCTTTACTTTTTTTTTCCGGATTTTTTTCAAAAAATCCAAAAAAATAGTTTTAGCCAAAATACAGCCTTCTCGTTTTCACAGAAGGTTTAAAACGACTTTATCTAACCGTTTTTTACCCTAACTAAAAAGTTTCAAAAGTGACCAAAATCGGTCAAAAAGTAAAGGCTTCAAAAGTGACCAAAATCGGTCAAAAAGTAAAGGCTAACCCATTTACTTTTTTTTTTCTGGATTTTTTTTCCCAAAAATCCAAAAAAATAGTTTTAGCCAAAATACAGCCTTCTCGTTTTCACAGAAAGTTTAAAACGACTTTATCTAACCGTTTTTGACCATAACTAAAAAGTTTCAAAAGTGACCAAAATCGGTCAAAAAGTAAAGGCTAACCCCTTTACTTTTTTTATTCCGGATTTTTTTCAAAAAATCCAAAAAAATAGTTTTAGCCAAAATACAGCCTTCTCGTTTTCACAGAAAGTTTAAAACGACTTTCTCTAACCGTTTTTGACCCTAACTAAAAAGTTTCAAAAGTGAGCAAAATCGGTCAAAAAGGAAAGGCTTCAAAAGTGACCAAAATCGGTCAAAAAGTAAAGGCTAACCCATTTACTTTTTTACCCATTTAGTTTTAGCCAAAATACAGCCTTCTCGTTTTCACAGAAGGTTTAAAACGACTTTATCTAACCGTTTTTGACCCTAACTAAAAAGTTTCAAAAGTGACCAAAATCGGTAAAAAAGGGTCAAAAACGGTTAGATAAAGTCGTTTTAAACCTTCTGTGAAAACGAGAAGGCTGTATTTTGGCTAAAACTTTTTTTTTTTATTTTTTGAAAAAAATCCGGAAAAAAAAAAGTAAAGGGTAAAGCCTTTACTTTTTGACCGATTTTGGCCATTTTTTCAACTTTTAAAATAGGATCAAGAACGATAATTTAGCACAAATAAAGCCTCTTTTTTTAGCTTCTGGAGCAACAAAAAGGCTTTATTTGGGCTAAGTATGCATATTTTAGCCTTATTTTAAAAGTTGAAAAAATGGCCGAAATCGGTCAAAAAGTAATCTAGGTCAACCTGGATTTCGCGATCCACGACAGCCGCGAATTCGGATCGTGAAATCTCGTATCCATAGCCTTCGTCGTGCGCACAAACAAAGGGTCTGGGAAATGCATTACCAGGAAGTGTTTTGATTAGCTAGGTAAAAGCGGCTTCTTTTCAAGCGCCAACAGGTTTTTCTGTTCCCGGTAATGGTTGTCCCAGGGCCTTCGTTTGCGTGCATGACGAAGGCTCTGGGTACGAGTTTGTTCCTGCACACAAAACGCAGGATACTTAGCCCCAGGCCCTGTGCAAAACCATCTTATGCTGCGTTCTCTTCTCCCCCACGAGTTCTCTTTCGCTTCATAAATATACTATATTAAAATTTGTTATACATAACAATAGTAACGTCACTAAAATATAACTTCCGGTTTTGATAATTACGTCATATGCTAACCACTCGTTACGTCATAAAAATGGTCTACTTCCTATTGTCATGATGATGTCATCGATCCTCATGGTGACGTCATTAAAACTTATCATGACGTCATCATAACTTATGATGACGTCATCAACACTCACGGTGACGTCATCGACACCTGCTCACCTCAAGTTCTCTCTTACACATCTTGCATTGGACAAAACAGCACCACTGGAATTGACAATCGCATTTCTCCTCGATGATAACTTTTTTCGTAGTGAATCCTCGACCACAACACAGCAATTTACAACCGTCAATAGCTCGTGATGATTTCTTGCATATGCGACCTGATGTTCCCAGGGAGCCAGTCTCTTTGTTCGGTGAGCAGAAGTCTGGTGACGAGTCAAGATAGACCAGGTCATTGGCGGTAGGAGGTTTAAAACGAGAGAACTTTGGTACCAAGATCCTTCGCGCTCCCACCGTAGTCTCCTTGACCAAGCTCGCGCCGTTGAATTTTTCTTTCAGTTTTTTGCTAATTTGACGGATAGGAGGAAGGCGGCGCCAGCATGTCTTTATTGCGCATGCGCCACACACGCCATGACATTTGCACGTGCGCACCATGTTGCGAAGGAGAATCTACGAAATAAGATGACGTCATTGTCATGAGTAGGCTGCTATGAGGCGAGGAAAGGCAAATCAAGTTAAGTCTTATTAGGGAAAGTGAGGTGAAGTGAAGAGAAGTGAAGTGGAGTGAATTAAAGTGAAGTAAAATGAAGTAAAGTGAGGTGAGGTAAAGTGAAGTGAAGTGAAGTAAAGTGAAATGAAGCGAGGTAAAGTGAGGTAAAGTGAAATGAAGTGAAGTGAAGTGAAGTGAAGTAAAGTAAAGTGAAGTGAAGTGAGGTGAGGTGAGGTGAGGTGAGGTGAGGTGAGGTGAGGTGAGGTGAGGTGAGGTGAGGTGAGGTGAGGTGAGGTGAGGTGAGGTGAAGTGAAGTGAAGTGAAGTGAAGTGAGGTGAAGTGAAGTAAAGTAAAGTAAAGTGAAGTGAATTAAAGTGAAGTGAATTAAAGTAAAGTGAAGTGAAGTGAGGTGAAATGAATTAAAGTAAAGTAAAGTGAAATGAAGTAAAGTGAGGTGAGGTAAAGTGAAATGAAGTGAAGTAAAGTGAAATGAAGTGAAATTTAGTGAGGTAAAGTGAAGTGAAGTGAGGTAAAGTGGAGTGAAGTAAAGTGAAGTGAATTAAAGTAAAGTAAAGTAAAGTGAAGTGAGGTGAAGTGAAGTGAAGTGAGGTGAGGTGAAGTAAAGTGAAGTGAAATGAAATGAAATGAAGTGAAGTGAAGTAAAGTGAAGTGAAGTGAGGTGAAGTGAGGTGAGGTGAGGTGAAGTAAAGTGAAATGAAATGAAATGAAATGAAGTAAAGTAAAATGAAGTGAGGTGAGGTGAAGTGAAGTGAGGTGAGGTGAAGTGAAGTGAGGTGAGGTGAAGTAAAGTGAAATGAAATGAAATGAAGTGAAGTAAAGTGAAGTAAAGTGAAGTGAGGTGAAGTGAGGTGAAGTGAAGTGAAGTGAAGTGAAGTAAAGTGAAATGAAGTGAAGTAAAGTGAAGTGAAGTGAATTAAAGTGAGGGAAAATGATGTAATGAAAGAAGATAAGATAGGTCATCGTTCTTTACTTACCATTCTTCCAACGTCATTGTTATGTAGGTTCATCAAAACTCTTGATCGACTAATAACATCTTGTCTCTCACGCACCCTATCGTCAAGAAAACTCTTGGAAAAACTCGTACCAAAACCGACATTATCGCTGCACCCAGCCCAACGCCAACCTTCCTTGGTAACACCACGTAACGATCGATCACATGAGCAACTACGCAGTTCCCCGGATGTACATGACTTTGTGACTGAATACGAAACACAAGCTGAAGCTATGGAGTAAACAAAAGCAGCTTCACGAGTTCCTACACCAAAGACAAATAATAAAGCAAAAATTAGCCAGTGAACTGGCGAGATTTTTAGTAACGAAATACCATAGCCTAGTTTCCAAGCCTTTCGTTTCCGCCATGAGCTTGGCCGCGTAGTCGGTTTGGCTTCTTGGGAAGACTGGGGAGAGGCTGGAAACGAGAAGGCCTAGCAACATTCGTAAAAAGGTCCTGCCCAGAATCGTTCTGGCCTTCGAGTGTTCCTGGGATCTAGCGTAGCGACAGTATATTATATAAAAAGCATAAGGATGTCTGCGAAGATTTTACCAAAGATCTTGGCGAGCGAAAGAAGGAAATTATGGAATATATTCCAATTGGAGCTCGAATGAAAATTTAACTGTTTAACTTTCAACTTTTGGCGGTCGCAGAAGGAAAGGTAGTGATAAGAAAGCTAGGCCAGTGAACCTTCGTCGATCCGAGGTGAGTAGGCTTGTATTATTTTATGCAGATGGAAATAGTAAGTGTCGGGAAACACTTAGGACGTCATAACATCACAATTCTTCCTCAATAAACAACTGAGCTGTAAAGTTAAAGTGTTTACGAATTTTGCTAGGCCTTCCCCAGCGGGTCCATTCGGATCACTTCCGAAACGTGTCAACCGAGGAAGGCCTAGAAACTAGGCTGGAAATACCAGTGAACTCCATTTCCTATATCCATCCCTATACAGTGAACTCTCGTTATAGCGGACACCCTGGGGACCGTCATTTGGTGTCCGTAATAACGAGAGTCCGCAATAGCGGGATGCGATGAAAATATCCCGATTTCAGGCTGTAAAATGTCACTACAATGTATTACTGCTTTTTTGTTTTAAAATGTCCAGTTTATTTCAATTTCTAGTTGACGTTTACTGTGATACATAAGTACACAGTACAAGTCAAAATACAAGTTCAAATATTTTTTTTTATTCCAAAACCAAAAATAAACGGCAACATGAATCAGTAACATAAATATGTCACTCGATAAATTAAAAAGTCATTCACTTTCATGTGTCGAGAGAAAAATACGTCCAAAGGTGTCCGTTGTAACGAGAGTAGAACAATAAAAATGTTTGTTGGGGACCACATGAAGTGTCCGCAATTCCGTAATAGCGAGAGTTATTTCAATACATTTCATAGTAGTTTCGGCCGGGGGGTTACCAACTGTCCTTAATAACGGGTTGTCCGCAAGGCGAGATTCGACTGTACCTGGAACGCTAAGTTCAGTCATTATCACGCTTCAAAAGTGAAGTCAAAATGTTGTACTTATTATGTCGCTTCCAGTCCCCTGTCTGACGCGAACCGCGTCTTGGCCGTAAAAATCCTGAACAATACTGTAACAACTTGTTGACATATGTGAACAACATTGATAAATGAACAACATTGTTCATCATTGTTTCAACAAGTTGTTACAGCTTGATGAAACAACAACCGTTGTTCACGCATGTTGTAACAACCGAAGAACGTGTTGATACATCAACCATGTTCACCATTGTTGTAACATTGTTGTTCATCGTTGTTATTTCGTAATGCTGTATCAACATGTTGCATCATGTGCGAACAACGTTGTTGGCTATAAAAATGTGCTGTTGGAACAACTTGTTCATGACTGTTGATTTATACGTGAACAAGTTGTTCGAACCATAAGTGAACAACTTGTTGACAACTTGTTCACGGCGAGCAGCACAACATTGTTCACGCCTGTTGACAACCGTGAACAAGTTGTGCGTTTTTACGCGTATATAGGGGGACTGAAGGCGACGTAATATAGCCCGACTTCACTTTTTGACCCGAAGTTAACGTTCCAGATTATGAGGGGAGAATGGAGGAAGAATGGAGTTCACGTGCAGAGCCTTTCTTCAATTCTCGGTTAAGATATATTATGATAGTTTGTACAAGTGTGATGTTTCGTTTCGAAATTCGTTAAATAAATTGCATTTAAAGACGCTTAGGGTAACCCTATCACGCCACTAGGGTTACCTTAGTAGCCGGGTTGTGGTTTGTCCTTGTAAACGCGTTTGGTAGGGATAACTCGCCCCAATCTCGCTCCCAGAGCCAGATTGATTTGGCTCTGGGGAACGAGATTGAACCAGTGAACTCTAAGTAAACTGGAACGCTAACTCCATAAGTCAGGCCCAAATAGAAAAACAACTGCCATTTTGTTTGCCGAACGTTACAAAATGGCAGTTGTTTTTATATATTTTAATTATTTCCCTTTTAACTAAACTCTTGAAGTTTCTATACCAAATAGCATTTTTCAATAGCTTCAGTTTCATATATAGCCCAACGTTCAGCGTTAAGTATTTCAGCTCAAAACTCAGAAAAACTACAACAAGTTTCTTAGTGTTATTTCCCAACGAAATATGGCCGAACATTTACCACATTTGAAAAAGTTTAAGATAACGAGGAAACTTATACTATACATCAAATTGAAGCCAATGCTATTTCTAAAAAACATACGTAAACAATCTATTTCAATGAATCCCTTCAATGAATCACGTGTTGGAGTAATTTGTTATCGTCCCAAACAAAATATATGGCAGGATGAAAATTAAGTAACTTGAAGCACGGAAGCTACCTGCAAAGGGACTGGCACTGGCTTCAAAATCCCCCCCCTGAGTTATCGTTCCAGTCTTCTTATAGTTCAATGGATTGAACTCGCCTGGGACAACGTCTTACTAGTTCCAGGCTTCTTGCGCTGATTATGGCTGACCACGTCTAATAAAGTTGACCTGGGCAGCAGGATGACCTTACATGTGAAATTTTGCTTGTAAACCCGGGGTAACTTTGACCCGGGTGCTAGGGTAACCCACCTCCTTGTAAGTAGAGATGAGCCGATTAATCGGAAACTAATCTGCAGAGCCGATTAATATGCCAATTTAACAAAATCGGTAATCGGCCGATTATTGTGTAATAATCGGCAAAATAATCGGCGTGTCAACTTCTTCACACGTGGTGCAAATACATGCCGAGTTAGTCGTAGCGAACCAATGGCGAGAGCGTTAGAGATTGTATAGATGACGCAAATACGCGGCCGCTTAGATTTCTAGCCTTGTTGTCACTAGCAAAGTGAAAAGGTTGTGAACTGCCAAAATTTTGAAGAACGTATACTGACGTTTCGAGTGGAATTACAAATACGGACAGAGATGAATACTGACGATTTGCTGCACAGCGCTATTGCTTAATTTTTAAACAAACAAAACGTGCAATGAATGTTTAGTATGCACCACAATCTATTTTCTTTTCACTCTTCTAGCAAAACCTTGGTTTCTATAATATTTCCAAAATATTGTTTTGTCCCTAGCAAGCTCATGAAACACTGCGAAACTGCGCGGGAATTGGTAACCAACAAAATACCGATAATCGGCCGATTACTTTGAATAATCGGCCACCGATTAATCGGCTATTTTCGTGATCGGCTCATCTCTACTTGTCAACAGGCCCTTTACTACCGTATTAGTAGTATATTTCACCTTTGTTCAAAGCGTTTCCAAACACGGGTTCATTCTTCTTATTTATCGTTGTGCAATTCCATTTGCGATGTCGAAATTGATGTTGGCATTCTTGAATAGCCATGCCAGCTCCTTCCTTCACGCTGGTCATTAACTCCACATTGCGTTTACATACTCGAACCTGTTTCATGCTAAGGCCGCTCAAGCGACTGCATCCTTTTTCATTCTTAATCGAAGAACCAGCCAAGGCTAAAGATCTAAATAATTGTACGTGAAATAGTCAGCGAAGGTTTTCAAATATGCATAAATTAAATCCCAAGTTTGGGGGGAAATAATTTATGTCAACTTAAAAAATAATGACGTAGTTTTGTGGTCACTATACCCACTTTCAGATGTTTAAGGCGACAAATACAAGGTAAATCGAGAGACAGAGTCAGTAGTTGGTTTGTAATATGTGTGTACCTCATTGAACTCTAAAAAGACTGGAACGATAACTCGGGGGGGGGGGGGGATTTTGAAGCCAGTACCAGTCCCTTTGCAGGTAGCTCCCGTGCTTCAAGTTACTTAATTTCCATCCTGCCATATATTTTGTTTGGGACGATAACAAATTACTCCAAAACAACGGATTGAAATACATTGTTTTATACGTATGTTTTTAGAAATAGCATTGGCTTCAATTTGATGTATAGTATAAGTTTCCTCGTTATTTAAAATTTTTTAAAATGTAGTAAATGTTCGACCATATTTCGCTGGGAAATAATAATAAGAAACTTGTTGTAGTTTTTCTGAGTTTTGAGCTGAAATACTTAACGCTGAACGTTGGGCTGTATATGAAACTGAAGCTATTGAAAAATGCTATTTGGTATAGAAACTTCAAGACTTTAGCTAAAAGGGAAATAATTTAAAAATATAAAAACAACTGCCATTTTGTTTGCCGAACGTTACAAAATGGCAGTTGTTTTTATATTTTTTAATTATTTCCCTTTTAGCTAGTCTTGAAGTTTCTATACCAAATAGCATTTTTCAATAGCTTCAGTTTCATATACATATCAGCGTTAAGTATTTCACCTTAAAACTCAGAAAAATTAACATTTAAAGATTTTTGGCTTCATCCATTCATAGGGCTTGACTTATGGAGTTAGCGTTCCAGTTTACTTAGAGTTCAATGGTATACCTATGTTATTTTAGCGGATTTGATCGCGTTGAATGGTAATAATTAACATATTTAGCTCTAATATCGTCCCTAGTCTTCTCCCGGAAGGAGCAAGCAATCGCTCGAGTGTTCACAGACCTTACTCTTACCGAGTTAGGGCTGGACACTAGCCTATTGCTTTAACTCTGGTCAATCAATGACGTCCGCGTCAGAATGAGAACCGGAAAGAAGATATTGAAATCATTTGTCATGAGGTAATGGGTCTGATGTCAAGGGTACCCACTTAAGCTTAATGGTCCTTTGATCTGCCATCTGAGCCTCAGTAGCTCAATGGTTAGAGAATGTGACTAGGTCTCACAAGGTCTGCCATCTGAGCCTCAGTAGCTCAATGGTTAGAGAATGTGACTAGGTCTCACAAGGTCTGCCATCTGAGCCTCAGTAGTTCAATGGTTAGAGCATGTGACTAGTTCTCACAAGATCTGTCACCTGAGCCTCAGTAGCTCAATGGTTAGAGTGTGTGACTAGTTCTCACAAGGTCTGCCATCTGAGCCTCAGTAGTTCAATGGTTAGAGAGTGTGACTAGTTCTCACAAGGTCTGTCATCTGAGCCTCAGTAGCTCAATGGTTAGAGTGTGTGACTAGTTCTCACACGGTCTGCCACCTGAGCCTCAGTAGTTCAATGGTTAGAGAGTGTGACTAGTTCTCACACGGTCTGCCATCTGAGCCTCAGTAGTTCAATGGTTAGAGTGTGTGACTAGTTCTCACAAGGTCTGCCATCTGAGCCTCAGTAGTTCAATGGTTAGAGAGTGTGACTAGTTCTCACACGGTCTGCCACCTGAGCCTCAGTAGCTCAATGGTTAGAGAGTGTGACTAGTTCTCACAAGGTCTGCCATCTGAGCCTCATGCAGTAGTTCAATGGTTAGAGTGTGTGACTAGTTCTCACAAGGTCTGTCATCTGAGCCTCAGTAGCTCAATGGTTAGAGAATGTGACTAGTTCTCACAAGGTCTGCCATCTGAGCCTCAGTAGCTCAATGGTTAGAGTGTGTGACTAGTTCTCACAAGGTCTGCCACCTGCGTCTCAGTAGCTCAATGGTTAGAGCGTCTCACTGGTGATCAGAAGGTTGTGGGTTGTACACATATTCAATCTACGTTCAAATCATCTGAGTCTCAGTAGCTCAATGGTTAGAGCGTTTCACTGGTGATCAGAAGGTTGTGGGTTGTACACATATTCAATTTTTGTTCAAATCATCTGAGTCTCAGTATAGCTCAATGGTGGAGCGTCTTACTGGTGATCAGAAGGTTGTGGGTTGCACACATACTCAACCTTCGTTCAAATCATCTGAGTTCTAGTAGCTCAAAGGTTAGAGCGTCTCACTGGCCATCAGAAGGTTGTGGGTTGAAGTTGTTTTAATTCTTGTTTGGAAACTCAGAATTATTTTCCGTAAAAAAGCTCGATGAATAATCAACAATTATCTTCATTTCCGATCAAAGATACATTAGGTTATCAACTTAATAAAGTAGGATACATTAAAGAACATTACTTACATCCATCTATCAGCCACTGCAATCTGCGGAACGAAGAATACCAATATTGACAGAAGACTAACCAAATCCATTTCGTGACTAAGTACTGAGCGATCTTAACTTGAGTGGCTCGACAGTGGTTAGACTCGTTTCAGGGCGGCAAGTCCTTTAGAAATGAGAGTGAAAAGCGGTTCACAGTCAATTAAAATCAAACATACAAATCGAGAATCAATTTACAGTGGATCAGTATAATGCACGATTGAAATGCCGTTTCCGTCTAACCTAGATGACAAGATGTTTGCAATAATTAGCGGTCGCTTCAACGCGCGGCGACCATCAAAAGGAGGTTAGATTAATTCAATTGACACTTTGCGGCGATGACTGTATCAGGAAAATGAAACATTACCACAAACAAACAAAATAATTATAAAAATCTTGCATAAAGCCCAGACGTCAGCAGACTTGTGGGCGAGTGATTTCTTTGGATTGATTTGTGAATTCGGCATTATTGATTTTCGAAATAGAACACATGAATAGCAAAGTTACTCGGAAAACGCAAGATCGCATTCAATTTGGTTCAAGGGAGCTGAAGCAAATACAACGAAAATGTCAACCACGACGTTCTTAATACGATAGAATGTTCCTCACATAACAAACATTAGAAAATGAATCATTTTTAGTCCGAAGAGTAATCCTAACGTCGTCCCCGTTCTACATACAACGTTATTCAGATCATTTTCACGTCTTCAGGACGACGTTAACTCGTGAAACGGCGAAACCTGTTAGTTGAGTTTGACAAGTCCCTTCGTAGCTTTCCTTGTTTGTGTGTACGATGAACACGTTTTTCCCCAACAATTTTCCTTGACAATTTATAATTGCTCGTGTGTACGGTTGGACAAGTTTTCCTTACGGCAATGATCGCGTAATAAGCTTAGGAGATGATCTTGTCAAGTTTTCCTTGACGACTATACACACGAACAAATTTCCTTGTTCAAAAGCTGGCATGACCAGCTTTTGAACAAGGCTCCTTGTCAAGGAAAAACTTGTCAATTTGTGTCGTACACACGAACAAATAAAACTTGTCAAGGAAAACTAACAGGTTTCGCCGTTCCACGTCTTCAGGACGACGTTAACTCGTGAAACGGCGAAATAACACCTAACATCAACACCTAACATCTTAGCTGTGATCCGTGGTCTGAACTGTGTCGTTGGCGGCTGCTTGGAGCGCCTTTGATATGCCTCAACACGGCCACGTTGATCACACATATATAGTATATATATATTCGGAGTCAAAATGTAGTGAATTCATTTCACATTTTACTCTGATGAAGGGCTGCGCTCGAAACGTCAGTATTTCGTTATAAAAACTATTTTTTCACTTTGCTCTAAGACGAGAGCCAATCCGAGTTGATTGGCAAACTTAATTACGACTCTCATTGCTCCTGGGCAAAGATGAAAGTCCAAAAAAGTAGGGTAGGGAGCGTTTTAGATAGCGCAAAGTGAAAAGGTGGTAAACTGCTGAGAATAGTTTTAATAACGAAATACTGACGTTTCAAGCAGAGTCCTTCATCAGAGTAAAATGTAGAGTGCTGTGTGGGCAGTGTTTTGGATAGAGCGAAGTGAAAAGATGGTAAACTGCTGAGAATAGTTTTGATAACGAAATACTGACGTTTCAAGCAGAGCCCTTCATCAGAGTAAAAAGTAGAGTGCTGTGTAGGCAGTGTTTTAGATAGAGCAAAGTGAAAAGATGGTAAACTGCTGAGAATAGTTTTAATAACGAAATACTGACGTTTCAAGCAGAGCCCTTCATCAAAGTAAAAAAGTAGAGTGCTGTTTAGGCAGTGTTTTGGATAGAGCAAAGTGAAAAGATGGTAAACTGCTGAGAATAGTTTTGATAACGAAATACTGACGTTTCGAGCAGAGCCCTTCATCAGAGTAAAAATTAGAGTGCTGTGTAGGCAGTGTTTTAGATCGAGCAAAGTGAAAAGATGGTAAACTGCTGAGAATAGTTTTAATAACGAAATACTGACGTTTCAAGCAGAGCCTTTCATCAGAGTAAATTTTGGGTAGTACTAACTCCTTGAAATTACTAGTGCAGGGATTGTTTACATGTATAAATCGGTAGCAAAATTTTATCGCCTCGGGAATAGAAACTCAGAATGTTCCGTCTGGTTTTCACTCGAGTGGGGCGGGACGTCTGTATGGGACTTGAGAGATTTGCCTGCAGCTGAGGAGGTTAATAAAGTGTTTCGGCTTTTTCCTTGCCAAGAATTTCACATGACAACTTAACGCTTATGGTGTTAGAGTGTTTGGCCTCAGCCCAGTGTTGTGTAATCATGAAATATTAGCTTTGTATTATCCTTGTGAAATGCAATCAAAACTCGTATGTATTATATATACATTCCCTTGGATATAAGCGTTAAGCTTTAATTAGACGAGGATTAGAATAAAAAAGAGTCGCAATTAAGTGATGTTTGCTAGACGGTCGTCAAGCTTAATTAAATATTCAAAAAATGTTTCTGAGCCGCAGTCAGAGAGCGGATCCTACTTCTAATGGGAACGTTAGGGGCTGTTCACACGAGACCGGGTTATCTCGGGGGGTAGGGATAACTCGGGGGCTAGGGTCAAAGGTGACCCTATTTCACATAATAAAACGCAACTACCGAGTTGTCCCCTGGCCCCCGAGATAACCCTAGCTTCATGTGAACGCTTCACCCCGAGTTATCCCGAGCAACAGCATAAATACGCATGCCTAAGTTGACCCTACCCCCCGAGATAACTCGGATGAAAGCGTTCACATGGAGGTAGGGATAACTCGGGGGCAAGGGTTACCCTATCGCTCCGACCGAGTTATCCCTATCCCCCGAGTTATCTCGGTCTCATGTGAACGGTTTATTTTTTTAACATGGAAATAAACTAACACCGAGTTATCTCGGGGGATAGGGATAACCCTACCCCCCGAGATAACTCGCCTCAAGTCAACAGGCCCTTAGATACTCTAAAGTTTTTGTAACCATTGAGCTACTGAGGTACTGATGGACAGCTAAGATATGAATTATATATCGTATATAGTCATATTTTCCTAATTCCTATATGCAGTAGCTTTTGCGTATGAAATATGTAGTTAAAGTGTTAAATAGGAGTCGTAACAACTCTCACACAAACTTTTGTCAAGTGTCAACCATTTTCCATCGACTCTCATCTTAGGGCCTGTTCACATGAGGCGAGTTATCTCGGGGGGTAGGGTTATCCCTATCCCCCGAGATAACTCGGTGTTAGTTTATTTCCATGTTAAAAAAGTAAACCGTTCACACGAGACCGAGATAACTCGGGGGATTTTATCACGTGAAATAGGGTCAACTTTGACCCTAGCCCCCCGAGTTATCCCTACCCCCCGAGATAACCCGGTCTCATGTGAACAGCCCCTAACACAGCAAGTCAGAAATTAATTCTCGACCAGCTCAAAAAGTATGATTAAAAAATGAACATCTCAACACGTTTTTTATTCTCGACTTGTTTTTGCCGAAATCTCGACACGTTTTTATTTCTCGACCATTTTTGGCCGATTCTCGACGCGTTTTGTTTTTTTCTCGACCATTTTTGGCCGAAACGGCGCGCCATACTCGACCCTCGACCAAAACTCAAACTCAGTTTTATTGTGTTCCCTTCGGCATATTTGTTGTCAAAATTCGGCCAATTCAAAGCAATATGTTACTTCATACCACTGTAACAAGCTTAGGGAGTGTTGTCGTTTATCTGTCAAAAGTGTTTTTGTGCAAACTTTGCCGGCTCTTGCCAGCTTGCCGCTGATAAATTGACGAAATATAAGTCCGGAAACGTATCTGCACGATCCAATTTTCATAGTTCAATCATTTTAACCGTCACCTGGAGAAAAACCCTCGAAGAGTCGAAGACAACAGAGATCAACCAACGGGGTTATTCCTAGACGACTGACTCGAACAAACACCACAGGTTTTCTCCCGGTACTCTAGTTTCACTGGATCAATGAGGGATGGTCCTTATACTGGACCTCTGGAGAGAACAGTTTAGATATAACTGATAGGGTTATCCAGTATAAATAAAGTTAGTTTAGTTTACTCTGGTTTCCTCCTGTAGTAACACTGGATCAATGAGGGATGGTCCTTATACTGGACCTCTAGGGAGAACAGTTTAGATATGACTGATAGAGTTATCCAGTATAAATAAAGTTAGTTTAGTTTACTCTAGTTTCCTCCTGTAGTAACACTGGATCAATGAGGGATGGTCCTTACTGGACCTCTGGAGAGAACAGTTTAGATATAACTGATAGGATTATCCAGTATAAATAAAGTTAGTTTAGTTTACTCTGGTTTCCTCCTGTAGTAACACTGGACCAATGAGGGATGGTCCTTACTGGACCTCTGGAGAGAACAGTTTAGATATAACTGATAGGGTTATCCAGTATAAATAAAGTTAGTTTAGTTTACTCTGGTTTCCTCCTGTAGTAACACTGGACCAATGAGGGATGGTCCTTACCGGACCTCTAGAGAGAACAGTTTAGATATGACTGATAGGGTTATCCAGTATAAATAAAGTTAGTTTAGTTTACTCTGGTTTCCTCCTGTAGTAACACTGGATCAATGAGGGATGGTCCTTACTGGACCTCTAGAGAGAACAGTTTAGATATGACTGATAGGGTTATCCAGTATTTATAAATAAAGTTAGTTTAGTTTACTCTGGTTTCCTCCTGAAGTAACACTGGATCAATGAGGGATGGTCTTTACTGGACCTCTAGGAAGAACAGTTTAGATATGACTGATAGAGCTATCCAGTATAAATAAAGTTAGTTTAGTTTACTCTGGTTTCCTCCTGTAGTAACACTGGATCAATGAGGGATGGTCCTTACTGGACCTCTAGGAAGAACAGTTTAGATATGACTGATAGAGTTATCCAGTATAAATAAAGTTAGTTTAGTTTACTTTGGTTTCCTCCTGTAGTAATTTTATTTATACTGGATAGCTCTATCAGTCCAGGGGCGGATCCAGGATTTTTTTAAAGAGCGGGTTTGACACCTCTAGGGGGTTCCGGGGGTATGCTCCCCCGGAAAATTTTTGATTTCTGATACCCTGAAATGCTATCACCCCACAGTTCACGAAATACACTGTCCTCGCTTTGTGCGAAGGATCTAGTTCCAATTCCAAAAGCTAAAAAAATAACATTATTCTCCTTGACATGTTCTCCAGTCACAAGTTTGATTTTCGTCAGAGAGAAACGTAGCTTTACATTTCTCTCTGACGAAGGGCCTTCGCTCGGAACGTTAGAAAACTACGTCGGATAATTTCGTCAGAACTCAAACCTTACTATATTTCGATTTGTCATTTCAACACTGCCTACGCAGCACACTACTTTTAATTTCACTGTTTCGATACAAATTGACGGGTTCTATTTTAACAAAAAGAATTGTTCGAAAGCTGACATATAAGTAGACTTGCTGCAACTCTGCCTCTTGTAGCCTCGAAACGGGATTCTTTCGAGATGGGGTCTTGAGACGGGTTTTTTTTTATTTAACACTTTGAGGCCTGGACCTCTCCCTGTGCTGAATAAAATCGTCTGGCGTTAGCCAGAATAAAATACTAAAGACTCGCCTTCAGGCTTCAAAGTGTTAAAGAGATAGGTTTTAGCACTTTGAGGTCCGGACCTCCCCCTGTGCTGAATAAAATCGTATGGCGTTAGCCAAAATAAAATACTAAAGACTCGTCTTCAGGCTTCAAAGTGTTAAAGAGATAGGTTTTAACACTTTGAGGCCTGGACCTCTCCCTGTGCTGAATAAAATCATCTGGCGTTAGCCACAATAAAATACTAAAGACTGTTAAATACAATCAAAACAAAGACAAACTCCATCTCGAAAGAAACCCGTTTCGAAGCAACAAGGCGCAGACTTGGAGCAGCAAGTCTAAGCTTCCCAACCAAATGTTTCTTGTTAAGAAAAACTTGACATTGACAACTTAGTCGCATGGAGCTTAATTCTGATAAAAGCTAAAACGAACTACAATTCAAACAAAAAGCTTATTGTAAAAAGAGAAAAACATGCAGGTACTTACAGAACGATATAACTCAGGAACGTTTCCGGTCACTGATTGGTGTAAATGGTCTTATAATTTGTATACAGCAACAACGGATTCAGAGCGAACCTGTCAAATAAAGAACCACAAGACCAGCTGTGAAATTGTTTACTCACCTTGGCTAAACTATAATTGACGAGTTTAAAAAAGTAAAGTGCTGCGTAGGCAGTGTTTCAGATAGAGCAAAGTGAAAAGGTGGTGCCGAAAATAGTTTTGATATAAAAGTAGCGTGCTGCGTAGGCAGTGTTGAAACAACAATCGAAATATAGTAATGTTTAATATACTGCCGACACAGAGAACGTGGGAGTCTAACGTTTCGAGCGAAGGCCCTTCGTCAGAAGGAAACGTTTAATATACTGCCGAAACAGAGAACGTATATAGGAGTCTAACGTTTCGAGCGAAGGCCCTTCGTCAGAAGGAAACGTTTAATATATACTTCCAAAACAGAGAACGTAGGAGTCTAACGTTTCTAGCGAAGGCCCTTCGTCAGAAGAAAACGTTTAATATACTGCCGAAACAGAGAACGTAGGAGTCTAACGTTTCTAGCGAAAGCCCTTCGTCAGAAGGAAACGTTTAATATACTGCCGAAACAGAGAACGTAGGAGTCTAACGTTTTTAGCGAAGGCCCTTCGTCAGAAGGAAACGTTTAATATACTGCCGAAACAGAGAACGTAGGAGTCTAACGTTTCGAGCGAAGGCCCTTCGTCAGAAGGAAACGTTTAATATACTGCCGAAACAGAGAACGTAGGAGTCTAACGTTTCGAGCGAAGGCCCTTCGTCAGAAGGAAACGTTTAATATACTGCCGAAACAGAGAACGTAGGAGTCTAACGTTTCGAGCGAAGGCCCTTCGTCAGAAGGAAACGTTTAATATACTGCCGAAACAGAGAACGTAGGAGTCTAACGTTTCGAAAATCGATCTATAGTAAAAACACTACAACCGACGCGAAATCAATCCGGTCTGAGTTCAGGCTGGCCTCGTGTAAACTGAACACCTCCTTAAACCATTGAGCTACTGAGGCTCTCACGGTAGACTTGAACTGTATACATATAAATGATACACGTCAACAAGGCAACCCTTTGTCAATTGCGTGGTTTTCGTCCGGCGTTGTTTAAATTTCCGCAATCATTATCTGATTGTTTGCTAAAGCACTTCAATCCTCTGTCTCTACTTTAAGAACCTCGCACAAAGAAAGGCGTGTTCACCATATCTAAAGTAGACCGGAACTCTTGAACTATTTTACTACGCCCCTTCAAGGTTAGAAATGCTCGAAGACAAAAACCCTTTGTCATTTCTATTTTAATTTCATTTTATTCGACTAGCCACTGGCTAACGTATATGTAAAGGCCTGGCCAAACGCTTTCAACATTTCATTCAACATCGTTCAACATTGTTGAATTCAACCGTGATTCAACATGTTGAAAGCGTTTGGCCACCCTCTTGAATGATGTTGAACGTTGTTGAACATGTTCAAATTTTCGTTCAACATGCGTTCAGATGTTGCATGAAATGTTGAAAGCGTTTGGCCAGGCCTTAATAGGTTAAGCTATAGTGTTAGATTGTATAACATTATACGGAATTTTCCCATAGGGTGAATCACTGACAACATGTGCACGGCATGCATGCACTTATGTAGTTTTCTCAGTACTGTCGGATACAATGTTATCAATGTATATAATAATACCCTCAAGTGTGTAGTTTTCCAATCTCTGCCCTCAATACATATCTGACTTGTTTGTGAGCAAGAATATAACTATTAATTTAAGGAATGCGGACATTCAAATCCCACGATTTAACACTGTGTAAAGCCATCATCAAACGAGAACGCAAGTCATCGCAAGTTAGCTTACGATGACTTGCGATGCCACCAGTCAAACGTCGGCACAAGTTCTGAACTTCCGCTAGTTCCCACGCCTTTTCGCCAGTTCTCATGGTAGTTTCTATGGCGATGGAGCACGAAAGACTTGCATCGACTTGTGTTTCAAGCTCTTGCAAGTCACAAATCACCGCAAGTCACCGCAAGCTGGCGATCAAACGAGACACAAGCAAGCACAAGCTAAAACTTGCGATGACTTGCGTTCTCGTTTGATTAGGGCTTAAGATAACTGTAGCATCAGTAAGATAACTGTAGTATCAGCATTTATGCAAGTGAACAGCCAAGGGGACTTGGTGGTTGATCACGATATAAAGAACGTCAAATCAGTGTCTGAGACTGTGAGCACGCTACCGGTATGCATGATAAAATAAATAGAAAATAATATATAGTATAATATATAGTGTGTTCAACACAAGAAAATACATTTTATATTTCCCGGTATTCAGGGATGGCGCCAGAGGGGGCAGGGCGGGGGCTACAGCCCCCCTGTCGGGGAACCCTACCCCTCCCTGTCGGGGAACCCTACCCCCCTACGGGAAAATTTATCGATTTGTCGGGGAGTTATCTGGAAATTTATCGTAAGGTATATGTTGGGTAGAAGCCAAAAGTGATAATTACAACACAAAATTCCATTTTTTGTCTTCAAAACTGGACAAAAATGGTTAAAGTTAATCAACCACACTATCCTTCCTCTCCTCCTTCCTTCCTTCCTTCCTTCCTTCCTTCCTTCCTTCCTTCCTTCCTTCCTTCCTTCCTTCCTTCCTTCCTTCCTTCCTTCCTTCCTTCCTTCCTTCCTCCCTCCCTCCCTCCCTCCTTCCCTCCTTCCTTCCTCCCTTCCCTTCCCTCCTTCCTTCCCTTCCCTCCTTCCTTCCCTTCCCTCCTTCCCTTCCCTCCTTCCCTTCCCTCCTTCCCTTCCCTCCTTCCTTCCCTCCTTCCTTCCTTCCTTCCTTCCTTCCCTCCCTCCCTCCCTCCCTCCCTCCCTCCCTCCCTCCCTCCTTCCTTCCTTCCTTCCTTCCTTCCTTCCTTCCTTCCTTCCTTCCTTCCTTCCTTCCTTCCTTCCTTCCTTCCTTCCTTCCTTCCTTCCTTCCTTCCTTCCTTCCTTCCTTCCTTCCTTCCTTCCTTCCTTCCTTCCTTCCTTCCTTCCTTCCTTCCTTCCTTCCTTCCTTCCTTCCTTCCTTCCTTCCTTCCTTCCTTCCTTCCTTCCTTCCTTCCTTCCTTCCCTCCTTTGTTGATACCTGAAAATAAATGCTGTAGTTTGTCGGTTATTGGATAATTTCACACTGAGAAGACGGGAAAACCATTCTAGACGTTCGAGGGAGAATGCCACCCCCTCCTAGCCCCCCTGTCGGGGACCTAATCCCTGTGTCGTGGAATTCCTGGCGCCACACCTGCCGGTATTCACGATTGTTCTGAATACCAAAATATTAACGACAAAAAGATCAGTTATATATAAACCTTAATTACAGATAATTATACTAATAATAATTATTGCGCTTGCCAAAAATTTTGACAATTTAAAATAATTAGGAAGCAAAATACCTAAGCATCAAGAGTCTGTCTGTACTGTGTATAAACAATGAATTATAAATAAACTTAAACACTAGAGTTACAAGTTTATTCAATATATCTTTGATACTCTAGTTCGACACTCTATCAATTGAGATACACTATAGTACACTTCAAGACCATCCAACTATCAACTGAGCTACAAGATCATCCAACTCACAATCTGTGATACTCTAGTTCAACGCTCTATCAACTGAACTACAAGATCATCCAACTCACAATCTTTGATACTCTAGTTCAACACTCTATCAACTGAACTACAAGATCATCCAACTGACAATCTATGATACGCTAGTTCAACACTCTATCAACTGAACTACAAGATCATCCAACTCACAATCTTTGATACTCTAGTTCGACACTCTATCAATTGAGATACAGTATAGTACACTTCAAGACCATCCAACTATCAACTGAGCTACAAGATCATCCAACTCACAATCTGTGATACTCTAGTTCAACGCTCTACCAACTGAACTACAAGATCATTCATCTCACAATCTTTGATACTCTAGTTCAACACTCTATCAACTGAACTACAAGATCATCCAACTCACAATCTTTGATACTCTAGTTCAACACTCTATCAACTGAACTACAAGATCATTCAACTCACAATCTTTGATACTCTAGTTCAACACTCTATCAACTGAACTACAAGATCATCCAACTCACAATCTTTGGTACTCTAGTTCAACACTCTATCAACTGAACTACAAGATCATTCAACTCACAATCTTTGATACCCTAGTTCAACACTCTATCAACTGAACTACAAGATCATCCAACTCACAATCTTTGATACTCTAGTTCAACACTCTATCAACTGAACTACAAGATCATTCAACTCACAATCTTTGATACTCTAGTTCAACACTCTATCAACTGAGCTACAAGATCATTCAACTCACAATCTTTGATACTCTAGTTCAACACACTATCAACTGAGCTACAAGATCACCCAACTCACAATCTTTGATACTCTAGTTCAACACTTTACCAACTGAACTACAAGATCATTCAACTCACAATCTTTGATACTCTAGTTCAACGCTCTACACTCGAGAAGATAAATCCCATATCTGTAATTACATGTAAGTGCCCATGTACACTATTTTCTATAGATCTCTATTGTGATCTATATTTCTCAAACTCATTAATAATTCATGAAGAAAACACAAAGGAAATCAGTACCGTGTCTGTGGTTTGGATATCGGAGGAAGAAATTACATAAATTAAGCAAACTTTCATCTTGATTTTCTCTTAAAATACTGATTTGTTTGAGATGCTATATCATACACTCGGAGGAGTGTTTCATCAGGATATCCAAACACCTCGAAATTTTTTCAAAAACCTCGGCTTCGCCTTGGTTTTCAACAAACGTCTCGGTGTTTGGATATCCTGATGAAACACTCCTCCTCGTGTATGATATATTACGTAAACCTCTAAACTGCAAGGTTGTTATTAACAACATATTTACCATTCCATATATACCTTATAGCATACCTTAATTACATATTATATAACCTATATATAGGTATATAATGTTATTTACAACACACTTGAATGCAGTAAATTGTCAATATCAAAACAAAATCTAAATTCAACTTGCTTCAGACATCTGAGTTACAACAGTAGCTCAAGGGTTAGAGTGTCTCACTCATGATCATGTAGCAGGGGCGGCGCGGAGCGTAAACGTTTTGGTATTAGTTGTAGTATACAGAGTAGGGGGGTCTGGGGGTATCCACCCCCATAAAATTTTGAAATCGAAAGGCTCTGAAATGCAATTTCCAGCATTCTGCACGTGTGAATAGCTTGCGTGATGCGCCGACAATACATATGATCAGCGCAACGTCTGCCTGCTTTTGCGAACGCCAGGCGGCCAAGGTATTAGAATCGCAAAACTAATACCTTGTAGGATTGCGTTGTTAGATATACAAATATTCGCATCGTTCTTACCTTTGAAGGAGGACTTATGCCTTTATTTTGTTAAATATAGATTCAAGAAGATTTTCCTTTCGTCAGATAAGTTCTAGTCACCATATCAAAGCTTCAAAATTGTTATAAATAATTGCTCTTTGTTTCCATATTATTGAAGTATTGAACTGCAGTGTTGGGAGCGTTTCCTTGTGAAATAGGCGATACAGCGGATACTACATGGATGATTTATATATTGAGATGTTATATATTGTTAATGTAATGAAGTGAAAAGAATTGCATACTTCTGGCTGCGAAATAAAAGCAGTTTTAAATCGAAATCGTAAAGCGTCTGACTTTAAAATATAAATATTGTACCACCTGTGGTGAAATTTAACACCGAAAATCCGCGTTTCTTGTCAAGTCAAGGTATTAGTTTTGAGATTCTAATACCTTGAGGTCTAAGCCTTTCAAACACTCGTCGCTAAAGTCGCTATAAGTATGTTGCGCGCGTCAGCGGGGACGATACGGTACTGCGGAATACTAAACTCTTTCTTTAGTGGTTAGCTACTAGATAATTGAAATCAAACAATCAATAACAAAGATGTTGTGTTCTTCCATTCCGTCTCTGTTCTATAAGAATAAGTACTTTCTGATGAATAATTATATTATTTTACAATTCATTTCAATCTGGAGAAAAAAAGGTATTAGACTAATACCTTTAATACCTTAGCGCGCCGCCCCTGTCATGTAGAATGTTACATATTCAACCCATGTACGTTCAGCTAATCTTATAGTGTCAGTATAGCTCAATGATTAGGGCGTCTCACTGGTGATCAGAAGATTACGAGTTGTACATATATATGTACGAACCTTTGCTCTGCCATCTGCGTCTCAGTAGCTCAATGGTTAGAGCGTCTCACTGGCGATCAGAAGGTTGTGGGTTGTACACACATTCAATCTACGTTGAAATCATCTGAGTCTCAGTAGCTCAATGGTTAGAGCGTCTCACTGGCGATCAGAAGGTTGTGGGTTGTACACACATTCAATCTACGTTCAAATCATCTGAGTCTCACTCAGTAGCTCAATGGTTAGAGCGTCTCACTGGCGATCAGAAGGTTGTGGGTTGTACACACATTCAATCTACGTTCAAATCATCTGAGTCTCACTCAGTAGCTCAATGGTTAGAGCACCTCACTGGTGATCAGAAGGTTGTTCAAATCATCTGAGTCTCAGTAGCTCAATGGTTAGCGTCTCACTGGCGATCAGAAGGTTGTGAGTTGCACACACATTCAACTTACGTTCAAATCATCTGAGTCTCAGTAGCTCAATGATTAGAGCATCTCACTGGTGATCAGAAGGTTGTGAGTTGTACACACATTCAATCTACGTTCAAATCATCTGAGTCTCACTCAGTAGCTCAATGGTTAGAGCGTCTCACTGGCGATCAGAAGGTTGTTCAAATCATCTGAGTCTCAGTAGCTCAATGGTTAGAGCACCTCACTGGTGATCAGAAGGTTGTGGGTTGTACACATATTCAACCTACGTTCAAATCATCTGAGTCAGTCCCAGTAGCTCAATGGTTAGAGCACCTCACTGGCGATCAGAAGGTTGTTCAAATCATCTGAGTCTCAGTAGCTCAATGGTTAGAGCATCTCACTGGTGATCAGAAGGTTGTGGGTTGTACACACATTCAACCTGCGTTCAAATCATCCGAGTCTCAGTAGCTCAATAGTTAGAGCGTCTCACTGGTGATCAGAAGGTTGTTCAAATCATCTGAGTCTCAGTAGCTCAATGGTTAGCGTCTCACTGGCGATCAGAAGGTTGTGAGTTGCACACACATTCAACTTACGTTCAAATCATCTGAGTCTCAGTAGCTCAATGGTTAGAGCATCTCACTGGTGATCAGAAGGTTGTTCAAATCATCTGAGTCTCAGTAGCTCAATGGTTAGCGTCTCACTGGCGATCAGAAGGTTGTGAGTTGCACACACATTCAACTTACGTTCAAATCATCTGAGTCTCAGTAGCTCAATGATTAGAGCATCTCACTGGTGATCAGAAGGTTGTGAGTTGTACACACATTCAACCTGCGTTCAAATCATCCGAGTCTCAGTAGCTCAATAGTTAGAGCGTCTCACTGGCGATCAGAAGGTTGTGGGTTATACACATACTCAATCTACGTTCAAATCATCTGAGTCTCAGTAGCTCAATGGTTAGAGTGTCTCACTGGTGATCAGAAGGTTGTGGGTTGTACACATATTCAACCTACGTTCAAATCATCTGAGTCTCAGTAGCTCAATGATTAGAGCATCTCACTGGTGATCAGAAGGTTGTGAGTTGTACACACATTCAACCTGCGTTCAAATCATCTGAGTCCCAGTAGCTCAATGGTTAGAGCGTCTCACTGGCGATCAGAAGGTTGTGGGTTATACACATACTCAATCTACGTTCAAATCATCTGAGTCTCAGTAGCTCAATGGTTAGAGTGTCTCACTGGCGATCAGAAGGTTGTGGGTTGTACACATATTCAATCTACGTTCAAATCATCTGAGTCTCAGTAGCTCAATGGTTAGAGCGTCTCACTGGTGATCAGAAGGTTGTGGGTTGTACACATATTCAACCTACGTTCAGACCATGAGTCCCAGTAGCTCAATGGTTAGAGCATCTGACAGTTGATGATGAGAACGTTATAGGCTTTATTCCCTCTTCGAAACTCAAAAACGTTCCTGAGTAAGATATATTTAATTATTCAGAATAAAACTTACCAATCCTGTTCCAACAACAACTTGATGTCCAACTTTGCCGTTTCCCCTTGAAATAAAAATATCGCCTTATTAAACTTCAAATACGAAAAAAAACAAAACAATTTGACTGTAACTTAACACTTTGAGGCATGGACCTCTCCCTGTGCTGAATAAAATCGCCTGGCGTTTGCCAGAATAAAATACTAAAGACCCGTCTTCAGGCTTCAAAGTGTTAAAGAGATAGGTTTTAACACTTTGAGGCCTGGACCTCTCCCTGTGCTGAATAAAATCGTCTGTCGTTATCCAGATAAAATACTAAAGACTCGTCTTCAGGCTTCAAAGTGTTAAAGAGATAGGTTTTAACACTATCAGGCCTGGACCTCTCCCTATGCTGAATAAAATCGTCTATAGAATAAACTTTAAAGACTCGTCTTCAGGCTTCAAAGTGTTAAGCTTTAAACTCAAATGATGTAACACATTAACAAGTCTATACCAACGGATTAATGGATGTTTCTTGCTAATATAAATAAACTTCAAATTGTTGAGATCTCTTCAATGATACAGGATCTTATTTTTAAATAAATTGAGAGGTGTCAAAGTGCTTATATGTTAGTCGCGTAGGGTTAATCATTCGTGAAATGACGTGGGAAACGGGACATTTTTTAAATATTGACAATGTTCTTTCGTTTTTTTAATTGGTATTTGTATACCAATAATTGTTTTATAATAACTCACTCAGACTAAACGGGATACGTCCACTTGTATTTTATCAATAGCTAGTCAATTAGCTGACAAAGACTATTAATTCGACAACTAATTAATATTATCAATGTTAGTCAGGTAGCTTTTCGTAATTGGCTTGAAGTATTTTTGTATTTCCAAATTGTTGAATGACCACAAAAACCAATTATGAAACATATAAGTAATATTGGGCATTTCACTCGATTACATAGCATGTTCTAAGGATGTTGGGTGAGGGAAAATTCGAGTGTGGAATATATACATTTTAAGACCAAACCGGGACCAGTTGCGAAAAATGCAACTACACACGTCGTGGGTTGAATTCCTGCCGGAAGGCCTGTGTAGTTGCATTTTTTGCAACTGGTCCCGGTTTGGTCTTAAAATGTATATATTCTACACTCGAATTTTCCTTTCCCCCAAAATCCTTAGAACATGCTATGTATAATCAAGTGAAATGCCCAATATTACTTATAATATACCCAATTCTCTCCTGGCATTACCACCTTATTATATATACAGAACTCGCGATCAAGCTCTCGGCAACGCCCTCCGTGGCTCAGTGGTCAGAGCATTGCACTAGAATCGCAAGGTCGTGGGTTCAATTCCTGCCGGAAGGCCTGTGTAGTTGCATTTTTCGCAACTGGTCCCGGTTTGGTCTTAAAATGTATATATTCTACACTCGAATTTTCCTTCACGAAAAATCCTTAGAACATGCTATGAAACATATAGATTATAATGTATATAAATAAATAGTTTGAATATTGAACATATATGAGTATCAGTAGATGTTTGTTGAAGTTGATCATCTAGGTTAGTGTAGTCTTGAGAAAGACTGTTGGTGGCAGTGACTGACGTTATAAAGTAAATGGTTTGAACCTAGAAGTATCAGTAGATGTTTGTTGAAGTTGATCATCTAGGTTAGTGTAGTCTTGAGAAAGACTGTTAGTGGTAGTGACTGACGTTATAAAGTAAATGGTTTGAACCTAGGAGTATCAGTAGATGTTTGTGAAAGTTGCTCGTTTAGGTTAGTGTATACGTCTTGAGAAAGATTATTTGTTGTAGTGAGTCGGATCGCTGTCAACATCTACTGAATATACTCCTAGGTTCAAACCATGCATTTACTTTATAACGTCAGTCACTACCACCAACAGTCTTTCTCAAGACTACACTAACCTAGACAATCAACTTCAACAAACATCTACTGATACTCCTAGGTTCAAACCATTTATTTTATAACGTCAGTCACTACCACTAACAGTCTCTCTCAAGACTACACTAACCTAGATGATCAACTTCAACAAACATCTACTGATACTCCTAGGTTCAAACCATTTGCTTTATAACGTCAGTCACTACCAGAGTAAAATTGTCTGGCGTTAGACAGAGTAAAATTGTCTGGCGTTAGCCAGAGTAAAATTGTCTGGCGTTAGACAGAGTAAAATCGTCTGGCGTTAGCCAGAGTAAAATTGTCTGGCGTTAGACAGAGTAAAATCGTCTGGCGTTAGCCAGAGTAAAATTGTCTGGCGTTAGACAGAGTAAAATCGTCTGGCGTTAGCCAGAGTAAAATTGTCTGGCGTTAGACAGAGTAAAATTGTCTAGCGTTAGCCAGAGTAAAATTGTCTAGCGTTAGCCAGAGTAAAATTGTCTGGCGTTAGCCAGAGTAAAATTAATAAGTGACCAAAAAGCAACTGTGGCCAGTAAAGGCTTAAGGAAACCCCCACTGACAAATAAAATAGTTTGCCATTGGGTTACCCTAGCACCATGATCAAAGTTAGTCCAGATTTACAAGCAAAATATCACTAGTAGGGTCATCCACTCATCCTGCTGACAGACTAGTTCCTAGTCCTCTTTTCTCTCGAACGTATTTTGGTGACGTCACAGCACAGGGATCGAGCGAGAGGACTAGCGGAAAATGTTCATCTTTATCTATCATGAACCCTGCTGGAGCTCGGATTCTTTAATCTTTATGAACGATGGCACTTAAACAAACTTCTTCTTGACTAGCAGACAGCAAATGAGTAGGTTTCTTTGTTTTACATTACGTTAAAAGGTTGTTACATACGAGGCTTTATAAAGTGCTGTTCGGCGTAGGAAGTGATTGTGTTGAAACACATTTATACAAATCGAAATATGCTATTTTAACGTTTCGGGAGTAGACCAACCTTGCTATATGATGTTATAAAGAATTGTGCAGACCGACGTGAGTGTTATCTGCCTTGGTTTTCCGCCAAACGGCCGTTTGGTGCCTGTATAATTTGGGGCCAGTTTTGGGCCAAGCAAAACATTTTATTCCAGGCCTCTCACAATTTCGGTCTGTCGCTCGACGTTAAAAAGAGAGGCTGGTGGTAGCACCCGGCTATACCCCAACCTCGTACCCAGGGTCTTATCTCCGCTCCCCCGCCCCCGCCCACCGCTGCGAAAAGACCCTGGTTGTGGTTGGTCACGTGTCCCCTAAAAATTGGGGGGTTTTTAATTAACGATTTCAAAAATACTTAGGGAGGAGTGACAAAGGCACAATTACAAGTTTTCACCTTTGTTTATACAAATAATATATTACGTCTGGCGTCGTCAGACTGGCGTCTGATCGCAAAATATCTGTTAAAATGAAACCAACAAAAAACAAACGTACTCAATGTTTATAACAAAACATATCCCGTGCTTTCTTCTGTGGTGTACGTTGTCAAAGATCATATCGAATCCGAAAGGTAAAGAAACCCCGACGGCCCGAAGAAGATAGAGCAATCGTCTAATGCACCGTCGAATACTCGTGTCGACTAGACTTTGAAATTGTCGCAGTGTTGGTGATGTGAAGTACCTTAAAAATTTGTACAGCAAGGCAAATTTTTAACTGCTTTTTCGGCCGAAATGTTTTACCGCCAAAGACCTCCTCGCGACGATGCTCTTCCTTGTTTAATCCTCGTTTAATCTGCACGCCATGTGAAAGAGCCAAACCGCTTTCTCTCGCACTAAAATGCATTGACATTTCAGCCTCTGCTCCGATAACCGCAGCGAAAAGTACTAAAAGAAGCGATTCGGCAAAGATTGCAACTATACAACATCAAGCCGATTGCCGCTGTCCTTTCACTCGCATTTGTCATCAACAGAAACTCAGGTAAATACAGTTCTTGAATCGCGCTTTTCATTCTTTTTATTAAACTTTATAGTTCGCCTAAATGGCTAAATCTAATATCAGATTTTAGAATACGAGTATTAAAACTGGACTTGTGTTGTAGCGTTGATTGTGCAGCTTACTAAAGCTTACCACCCCCCCCCTGATATAAAATTCGTTTAGGCGGCACGTGACCAGCCGCAACCAAGGTCTTTTCGCAGCGGTGGGCGCGAGGGCGGAGATAAGACCCTGGGTACGAGGTTGGCTATACCCTAGCGTCCTTGTAAACACGACAAACAAAAAAAACAAGAAATGTACGAGAGCTAGGGTAACCTGGGTGCTAGGGCAACCCTGCCTCTTGTAAACAGGCCCTTGACGGAGTAAAATACTAAAGTCTGTATAGTATAGATTGTCGCAATATATCTAGCCAAGTCTGCGGGAGAGGCTACAATTATCGTGATTTAACAGCGTCTCCTCTCTGACATCGGTAAATAACTGATCTGCTTATCACTGCTAAGGGCCTATCTCTGGGGGGGGGGGGGGGGTAGAGATAACTCGAGGACTAGGGTCAAAGTTTACCTTGTTTCACATGATAACACGCAACTACTGAGTCATGCCTGCCTTCATGTGGGGAATAATTATTAATTAGAGCAAGAGTTATTGCTCTGATGAAGGCCTGAGCCAACAGGCCGAAAGCTTAGCAGATAAATATTTTACGTGGTGTTTCCACAAAACGTATCTATATTACATTATCGCCACGAAAACGTTCAAAGAATTAGCACGGTGAGTTTGTAAGTGCAGGTTTTTCAACTTGGAGTCAGTTAGTCTGAGTTCTTACTGTACAAGCTGTCGTTATTTCCTAATAAGAGTCCTAGACGGGACTAATATCTCCGTTATTTCCATGTTAAAAAAGTAAACCATTATTCACACGAGACCGAGATAACTCTCGCGTGCGTTTAATTGTTGACCTTACTGGCGTGTTCTTTTTGTTCACGTGAAAGCTAGGATCATCTCGGAGGACAGAGTCAACAGGCCGAAATCTTAGGAAAGAAGTATTTTACGTGGTGTTTCCACAAAACTTAACGATATTAAACTCACCTTGTTCTGTCCCGAACTATCTATCCTTCCTTCCAGTGTTTGCTCTGCGGTTGGTGTCTTCAGTTTGATTCTCCTTAATACTAAATGAGAATCTTTATGGCCTATTGGGAAAGACGAAAAGAAAACAAACTCGGATTAGACTGACTTAAGCATAGGTAACTCCATTATAAGTTTTAGACTCTTGCGGTAGATATTAACCACTCCTTAGGATATCCGAGAAAATTATAAAGGAAATTTGAAAATTCCAAACGCAAGTTTCGTGACCACAGCACGGGAAGTCAAAGTTTCTCAAATTAAGTCAGAATAAATTCATTCACTTCGTCGACGTTATATTAATAGAATTATGTTGACAGTTGTATTTTTTGCACGCTGTCATTGGTCGATCACCATGTGTCTACAAACACTAAAGATTCTAATTCTTTAAAAGAAATCAAAATTTGATGCCTTGTGACAAAAAGCTTTGGATATGTGGGTATACCAGTGAGAAAGGTTTACTACGGTGTACAAACCTACCATGAGAGAGACGGCTAGACGTGTAAGCCACAGAGTGTGTCTGTGACGTTTTGCATAAATTAACTGCAGAATATGCGTTGTTTGGAGGTAGGTGCCGTTGGTGACCAGGCTAGTCAGCAATCTAGCCCAGGCTAGTCAGCAATCTCGCCTTGTTAGCAAGCAAAGTAACTGTAAGCAATTGGGCCATGAGCAAATAGCCAGCAAACTAAGCAATAGCAATTAGGGTAATCAGAGAAGCAATAGGCGTTTGCCATGACAACTCTGCCAAGGCAGACCACCGGCACCAGTCACACTGACGAGTCAGTGGAATAACATATACGATCTATAGGATTCTATACTACGTATCTAACACGGGTGGGGAAAGGGCGAAGGGGGAGCACAAGCTGAGCAAAGACGCTACTTGCAGCAAGCAACAGACGCTCAATGAATCTCGAATGCGCGGGAAACCCCTTAACGTAGCGACGTAAGGGACTCCCCTAATAAGGGGAACCGCAGGCCAACTACATCAGCAGTTAACTTCGCTTAAATATATATATATATATATAACCACATTTAATTTCACGATGTCAAAAAAACATAGAAGCCGACTGAAATATTGTAGTGTAGGGAAGTGATTTCCCTGATCTGATGACGAAAACATCTTGGCTATTAACCAATTTCTCTAGAGCTTCCCGTTCTAAATCTTTTAGACAATCAATCATTAAAGTGTAATATTGGGCATTTCACTCGATTACATAGCATGTTCTAGGGATTTTTGGCGAAGGAAAATTCGAGTGTAGAATATATACATTTTAAGACCAAACCGGGACCAGTTGCGAAAAATGCAACTACACAGGCCTTCCGGCAGGAATTGAACCCACGACCTTGCGATTTTAGTGCAATGCTCTGACCACTGAGCCATGGAGGCTGTTGCCGAGAGCTTGATCGTGAGTTCTGGCAATCCTAAATAATAATCCTAAAGATGTTATGGTGGTTGGTAATCGTGCAAAGTTTCACTTCAAAATTTGTCGGAGAAAAGGTGATATTTTACGTGGAAAGTTTGTATTATGGAGCGCCGCCATTAAAGTGGCCGAGCTTGAGAAGAATGAGTCGAGGAAGCTCATGACGTCATAACAACAATGACCCTTTTGTTGACAACAACGATCTTTTGTTTTTATTGAGTCTGTGACGTCATAAGCTTCCTCGACTCATTCCTCTCAAGCTCGTCAATGGTGGCGCTCCAAAATACAAACTTCACACGTAAAATATTACTTTTTCTTCAACGAATTTTGAAATGAAACTTTGCACGATCAAAAACATTGCCAACAATATTTTCATCAGAGAACCACTTTAAACGTTTCTAAAAGGCGATCGCATGCCTCACTCATCAGCACTCTGTTGATCGCCATTTTGAACTGACGGGCACGTTTGTGATGCAAATCGACGACAGTGGACAAGATCACGAGTCCAGCCGTGATTTCGGGGGAGGTAAGTACCAGGTTTACTATAGTGAGGAAAGTTGGTCCTCCAATGTCTAAATAGAGCAAAGCGCGAGGTTATCGTGTTATGTTGTTTGCTTTAGTTGTTATTTTAACTAGCTTAACTCTTCTGTTGTAGCTTAGCTCTTCTGTTGTAGCTTAACTCTTCTGTTGTAGCTTAACTCTTCTGTTGTAGCTTAACTCTTCTGTTGTAGCTTAATTCTTCTGTTGTAGCTTAACTCTTCTGTTGTAGCTTAGCTCTTCTGTTGTAGCTTAACTCTTCTGTTGTAGCTTAGCTCTACTTAACCATCAAACGAGCATTAGAATAAAAACCACAGACAATGTTTAGAATAGGTTGTTTTTTTTGAAAATTAACACTTTGAAGCTTGAAGACGAGTCTTTGGTATTTTATTCTGGCTAACGCCAGACGATTTTATTCAGCACAGGAAGACGTCCAGACCTCAAAGTGTTAAAACCTATCTATTTAACACTTTGAAGCCTGAAGACGAGTCTTTAGTATTTTATTCTGGCTAACGCCAGACGATTTTATTCAGCACAGGAAAACGTCCAGACCTCAAAGTGTTAAAACCTATCTCTTTAACACTTTGAAGCCTGAAGACGAGTCTTTAGTATTTTATTCTGGCTAACACCAGACGATTTTATTCAGCAGAGGGAGAGGTACCCATTTTCCAATACTGATTACAACAATTGTGAGATTATATCATGGTTAATGTGTGACCGTACGTGCGTGACAGGAGTGGCATGCGCAAGGAGTTATGGCTGACATCCAAGAAACGTTCAAGCTTATGTGATCGGAAGATGTAACTCCAATCCTGAGATACTTGAAGTTTTTGACGATTTCCACTTGGTGTCCTAAGAGCGGTTGTTTAGGATTGTGGCTTCGTCGTTATTTCCGGCATGGGTGGCATAAGCTGGTGGCATAAGCTGGTGGCTTAAAATGTCTATCTCTCACCTGTGGGGATTTTCTGCTGAACGTGTTTGTCTCCTTGGCGTGAACATTGCGTGTTAGTGAACTCTCACACTTTCCGGTTTCATTTCGCGACTTGACATCAGATAACAAAGTCCACATTCCTGTCTGTAGGCGCAGTATGATACATCTCCTTTGGTTTAAATGAGGTTATTATATAACCACATCTAACGAAAAACACGGTGGGCTATACGTAAAAACAGGACCCGGTGTCACGGTGTGTGTGGATCCGTTAATTATGGTTTGACGCTTGACCGGAAATGACGAATGTGTTTGACAAACCAACCCACAACTCTGGCCAATCGTTCTTGGCGCATGCGTGTGTATGTAAATGTAAACTTTATTTAATTGTCAAATGCATTTAGCTCACATATAATGTTGGGTTTACTGAAAAGGGAAATCGGAGAACCCGTAGAAAAACCCTCGAAGCACAGGAGGGAATCAACAACTGTACTCATGACATGAAGCTAAGGTGGTCAGCCATCCGAGTACTGACCCCATTCGACCTCTGCCGCTCACCACTGCAGTTAAAGTGCCTATCTCACCTGTGGGGATTTTACATCTTCGTAATCTTTGGGTTCTCCTCAGCAAAATTGCAATATATCTTGTCAGCCGAAAATGTCATCTTCATGGAGTTTTTCGCTGTCAAAGTTACCGGATGTGATGTCACAAGAGGCATTTTTGTGGCAAGTAACAAAAGAAAACTGGTTTGGAATGCCTCTGCGCCTACAGACAGGAATGACCTGACGCGAAATGAAACCGCACAGTGTGAGCGTTCATTGACACGCAATATTCGCGCCGAGGAGACAAGCGCTCCACGCGACACACGTTCAGGAGAAAATTTCACCCACCATCCCACCCTGCCAATATATGTAAAAAAAAAAAAGTCAACAACGAACAATATTAATTCCATCAGTTCTTACAAACTGATGTTTGAAGGGTATACAGGATAACCCGCCTGGTGACCGGATCAAGATTAACAGGCCTAGTCAACCTGATCCTACTCCAAGCACCAAGGATCAGATCACGCAACAACCAGTCGCCAAGGATCAGATCACGCAACAACCAGTCGCCAAGGATCAGAGCACAAAACCAGTGGCCAAGGATCAGAGCACGCAACAACAAGGTCGCAAACCCAACATAATCGACGCATGGTTTAACTAAAATCTAATTTACTGGGTCCGGTTTGTCGAAAGCCAATTAACGCAAAAAATGTACGAGAGATGGGGTGCTACTTCCACTGATAAAAGCATAACAAGTTTGCACGATGTTTGTAAAAGAAAACTCCAAATCCTTTTGCATGCCACTATATCTTCATAACTCGGTGCTCAAATTCGGATGCTAAGTTTTCTGATAGTTCTGTCAAGCTGTTCACTGAACTAGGATGGCTTCCCATTTATGATGTCATAAATAGTACAAAGCTGTATACATGCTACATAAAATTAGTTTAGGGCATTGCCCTGATTACTTTATTCCATACATACATTATCTTAAAGATTCTCAGTCATAGAACAAGAGCTTCAACTAAGAAGAACATTGTAATGCCTACTTATAAGAATGTATCAGGTTCCAGGATGTTTCGCGTCAGTGCTGTTCGCCTCTGGAACAACGTTGAGGCCTCAACCCGCAACATTGTGTCGCACAAACAGTTCATGAATAAAGTAGAGCAGAAGCTTTTACAGAAGAATGCTAATTTAGAACATTTTGACATTAAGAAAACATATTAGTTTACATGTTACTAGCATGTACTTTGCTCCCCTCTTTGGGGGAGCACGAGTGGTGTGTGCTGTTAGGGCGCTGCCTCTCACCGCTGTAGTTAAGCCCAGTTGGACGGGGTTAGTACTTGGATGGGTGACCGTCTGGGAATAGCCCCGTTCTCGAACTTGAACTTCATGTGAGTTGAGTTTAGTTGGTCTCTCCTGTGCTTCGAGGGTTTTTCGCAGGGTTCTGCGGTTTTCCTCCCTCAGTAAAATCAACACGTTAGGTCTTAGCTTATGTCGTGCACTTTTAACATGAGCCTCTGGCTCGGATGATTGGGCGACCACATCCTGTGTTTACGACGTTAAATAAATCATTACTCATTCATTAGTTATAGATAGATTAATTCATTCATTCATTGACTGTAGTAGTAAGTAGGAGGCCCATAATGAAAACTACTGGGCTACAAGTAACGTAGTATGTTATCCTCGTTAAATAAAGCCTTATTATTATTATTATTATTATCAAATAGTCATATTTACAGTTTTACACTGAAGCAGGATTAAGTTAATCACCTTTTGAACAACTGGGCCCTTGTATACTTTGATTTTGTATAAGCCACTTTAACGGAAGTATTTTAGATTTACGGCGGAGAATTCACTTTCTTTGGGTGTCACGATTTTGCAAGAAACACTATAATGTTCCAGGGCATATAATTTTTCAAAATCTTCCAACAAAGATATCTGAGTCTATTCTATTTTCATTCAAATCAACTCAGAAATGTTCCCGCCAAAACATGCTGGTCATTAAAAGGGGTATAATGAATCTAAGAATAATTTAAGTCGTTACGAATATACAACAATCAAAATATAGTAAGATTTCTCGTTTCTCTCTGACGAAGGGCCTTCGCTCGAAACGTTAGACTCCTACGTTCTCTGTTCTCGGCAGTATATCTAACCTTACTATATTTCGATTGTTGTTTCAACACTGCCTACGCAGCACGCTATTTTTATTTCACTATTTGAAATATAGTAAAGTTTGATATACTGCCGAAACAGAGAACGCAGAAACTTTTTCATGATTTTCTTACACTGCTAAAGTCAACCAAAAAATTCGGCTGACTCGAGCGGGATTTGAACTCCCACCTTCGGGACTGGTCCCGCCGCTCTACGGGGATTGAAGGCGAGTTTTATCCAACTTAAGTGCACGAGATATTCTCGCGACAACTTAAACGCTAATCCGTGAGTCAGTCGAATTTTTCGGTTGACTTTAGCAGTGTAAGAAAATCATGAAAAATGTTCTCATGTTTCTGAGGATGGTTCTGTAAGAGAACGTAGCAGTCTAAAGGCCTGGCCAAACGCTTTCAACATTTCATTCAACATCGTTCAACATTGTTGAATTCAACATGTTGAAAGCGTTTGGCCACCCCTGTTGAATGATGTTGAACGTTGTTGAATGGTGTTGAAGGATGTTGAACGAAATTTGAACATGTTCAAATTTTCGTTCAACACGCGTTCAACATTTCTATTGTTCTCAAAATGTTGAAAGGTGTTGAACGCATTTGGCCACATTTCATTCAACTTTGTTGAACAGAGACATGCGCCATGCGGGATATTGTCGATTCCAGCTTTTGTGGTAGCCCGCGTTCAATTAATTGTCATTCATGAATGTTGAACGATGTTGAATTCATTTGGCCACTCGTGCTTTCAACATTATTCAACATCGTTCAACAATGTTGAATGATGTTGAAAGCGTTTGGCCAGGCTTTAACGTTTCAAGCGTCGTCAGAGAGAAACGTTAGACTCCTTCCTATGTTCTCTGTTTCGGCAGTATATCAAACCTTACTATATTCCGATTATTGTTTCAACACTGCCTACGCAGCACGCTACTTTTAGTTACGAATATACGAAGATTTTCTGAATTTCAGGAAGGAAGAAAAATCGGAGAATTTGGAGAATGGGAAGCACGGGTGGCGTGTGCTGTTAGGGCGCTGCCTCTCACCGCTGTAGTTAAGCCCAGTTGGACGGGGTTAGTACTTGGATGGGTGACCGTCTGGGAATAGCCCCGTTCTCGAACTTGAATTTCATGTGAGTAGAGTTTAGTTGGTCTCTCCTGAGCTTCGAGGGTTTTTCGCAGGGTTCTGTGGTTTTCCTCCCTCCGTAAAATCAACACTTAGGTCTTAGCTTATGTCGTGCACTTTAACTGAGCCTCTGGCTCGGATGATTGGGCGACCACATCCTGTGCTTACGACGTTAAATAAATCATTACTCATTGTAGAAAAGAAGAGAACCAACTACAACAGATCTACCGGGTTAGGGTGGGGGCTAAAGAGAAAATACCTCACAAAAAATTTTTTAACCCCAACATTTTTAAAACAAAAAATATTTTAATCCACCGCAGCACTGTATTAAAAACAGGGAAAAAAAATCATGCCACCCCTTACAACTATTTTGTTAGACAAGATCCCTTTTTTTACAAGATCCCAAGTTAAATCTTTTACCGCTGTTAGACAAGATCCCTTTTTTTACAAGATCCCAAGTTAAATCTTTTACCGCCAAAAGTAGAGGATATTTTAAAGTGCCAAAGAGCATTAGCACACATTAAATGACCCCACTAAATTGCATATAAACCCAAATTTTTATAAACCCAAAATCTGAATACGTTCTACATAGAGCAAATAGTTGTTCAGTGAAATATTTTTTTGATTGGAGCTATTCTTCAAGGTTTTTTGGCGATTCGCATTTCTAGTATGGTAATGAGATGACGTCTATGTATAGGCATTTGGCTTTCTTTCTCTTTTTGGCAAGATAAACTTCCTGAGAATTTTTATGGAAAAACTCATACAATATATGGAACATGTTGTTCAAACACACCATTAATGGAAGAATTGGGTCATGTCACTCCTGCAAATAAATATTGTATAGATAATGATGACTACTTTGGAGTAATCTCATTACCATTTTGAAAACAAAAATCTCTCTTAAAACAATAAAGCTTGCTCCAATCTAAAAAATTTTTCGTTGTTCAACTATTTGCCAAAGCTAGAACGTATTTAGATGATAAAAAAATTTGGGGTTATATGCACTTTAAAGAAATGAAGAAAGTCAACGAAAAGCTTCTCAACAGAAAAATGGAATTGCACGACTTACGAAACCAAGATCCTGGCCAAGCAGCGAGATCTTAAGCCCCACACCGACGACCAAGTTTTTCTTGACAAGTTCCTTGGTAGCTTTCCTTGCTCGTGTGTACGATGAGCACGTTTTTCCCCAACAATTTTCCTTGACAAGTTATAATTGCTCGTGTGTACGGTTGGACAAGTTTTTCTTGACGGCAATGATCGCGTAATAAGCTTAGGAGATGATCTTGATGTGTATATATACACACGAACAAATTTCCTTGTACAAAAGCTGGCAGGTCGAGCTTTTGAACAAGGCTCCTTGTCAAGGAAAAACTTGTCAATTTGTGTCGTAAATAGATCGCCAATTGACGTTATTGGAGGATTGGTGCCAAGCCACAGGGGGGATGCCACCCCCTGATCAGAGGTAACCATGGCAACCCCGCCACAGCCCACCTCCAGGCACCAGTCACACTGTCAAAGCAGTGGAAATATATATACTTACCCTTGCATTCTATCAGGAGTGGGTGGGTGGGTCACTAAACAGCGCGCGCAAATTAACCAGTCAAGCTCAGACCACGCTGACAAGACTTTGATGAGCGCTGAGATAATCCCCACATATTATAAATGAGTGACCACTGACCAAATATCTAATAAATAGATAGCGCGTACAAACCAGTCAAGCTCAGACCACGCTGACAAGACTTTGATGAGCGCAAGTCAAGCTCAGACCACGCTGACAAGACTTTGATGAGCGCAAGTCAAGCTCAGACCACGCTGACAAGACTTTGATGAGCGCTGAGATAATCTCCACATATTATCATGAGTGACCGCTGACTAGCATTGTCTCCTTTTTTACCTTGCCTAAATTACATTTAGCCACATATAAAACTTGTCAAGGAAAAACTTGTCAAGGAAAACTTGGTCGTCTGTGCGGGGCTTTATTTATAAAAACCTTTTCGGCTTGCCTCAAAGGTGGAAGATATAATCAAGGACACTGAGTCAATAGCACTGGATGGATATTCAGCATGGCATGCATTAACTATAGAGAAATTTTGGGTTGATTATTGTTAAATATTTTTTACCCCTTCTTTTCCTCCATTAAATTTTCTTTTACCCCATCTCAGATGTGTTATTTTTTTAGTTACCCCACCATTCAGCCCCCACCTCAACCGTAAGTAATGACCAGTCCCTAAGATTACCAACCAAATCAACAGGCTTAATTTTTTGGACCACAGCGGTGAGAAGCAGAGTGCATGCTATCACTAATAACAGCTCACGTCACCTCGTGTTTTCTTAGATACGGCCTCATTTCCTTAATTCAATGATCTGCAAATAGGTTTAAACTCGGCGGACAGGATTAATATTTCACGGCGGTTCAAAGTTTAGGCTTTAGGGGGATAGTTTATAACTCATTCCTGTTGGAGGGCTTCCCCAGAGGCGAATAAAATCGTCTGGCGTTAGCCAGAATAAAATACTAAAGACCAATTCGGACAGGAAAGTAAAGGATAATTACAATTAGGGGTTCCCCAAGACCCCATCCCTTACATGCAGGCTAAATTACAATCTGAAATAAAATTACAAGTAATATTTGGCATTCCACTTAAATAAACTACATGTATTTTGCGGGAATAAGGCCTACCCTAAACGTCGCACAATAGAGGAATTTAATTCAGACCAATTTAATTCGAATTAACTTCGTCGTTAATGCGACGTAAATGCGACGTCGAGTTAAGCCCCGTACAGACGACCAAGTTTTTCTTGACAAGTTCCTTGGTAACTTTCCTTGCTCGTGTGTACGATGAACACGTTTTTTCCCAACAATTTTTCTTGACAAGTTATAATTGCTCGTGTGTATACGGTTGGACAAGTTTTCCTTGACGGTATTAAATGATCGCGTAATAAGCTTAAGAGATGATCTTGTCAAGTTTTCCTTGACGACTATACACACGAACAAATTTCCTTGTTCAAAAGCTGGCATGACCAGCTTTTGAACAAGGCTCCTTGTCAAGGAAAAACTTGTCAATTTGTGTCGTACACACGAACAAATAAAACTTGTCAAGGAAAAACTTGTCAAGGAAAACTTGGTCGTCTGTGCGGCGCTTTAAACGTCGAACTTCAGTCGAATATAATTGTTTTTACTTGGACTCGTGAAGCCTGAAAACTACTTCTTGAAAACATGACGCCGAATTGTCACAGACAGAAGAAGAAACATTTAATAATTCGACGCGACGATAATGCGGCGTGCACTCGAACGCGCAGTATCGTCGCATTATCCCTCGAATTTAATTGCCGAGACGAATTTAATTCGTGTGTCGAGTTATTAAATCTTAAACATTGTCACGCAACAATGATTTTGTTGCAAGTTGAAAAAATTTATTGAAAAAAGTAGACTCCAGTTCTACTTGCTGCAACATGCTGATTCAATTACTTGCAACAAAATCATTGTTGCGTGACAATGTTTAAGGTGGGTGGTAATACGTGCAACAACGCTTTTCAACTTGCGAAGCAACAATGTTGCAGCAATTTGTTGCTCGCATAACTTCACCTCTAGACTTCGCTGTGAGAATTTTCGCATAGTCTTAATTAGATTAGGTGTAAATGGCTTTAAAACCTCGAGAATCAAACGTGATCTGTTTTTAATCGCTAAAGCAGAACACGAAACATGTCAAGAGTCATACCTCTCAAGAGTGAAGCGATCGAAGTAACCACGAAAACCCACGAGAAACAAAGAATTTACAAAACCAAAATTGTAAGCCCGTCTTGTGGTGGAAAAAATACTGTGATAGATTCCCTGACCATTCCAAACTAATCAATGTTTTTTCATTCGGTGTTTTTAAGTTTTAATCAGGAGTGTTTGTGAATAGTTCAAAATATTATTCACTGTCATGGGGAAAAACTAATTACACTAAGTGA
>JAWNZC010000396.1:1010000-1012500 GCA_035771165.1 Paragorgia papillata | reverse complement strand
CAAGGGAAGACCCCTGGTATAGTGAAGGGGATAAAGTCCTGACAGGAAACGCAGGCATAGGGTTTAAATCTCAATTAACAACACAGGAAGTTAACCCAATTAAATAAGATTATGTTACAATGTTTAATATTTCCCATGTATACATAATATATAATAGATACTATTATATTTTTAATCTTGTGTTAACAGGATTAACATGTCTGGTGGACCTTTAAACTTCTTGAGGCGGCCTACATACATAATTCCTGCTAGACCACCAACTGACTGACACCCAGAACAGCAGGCCTCGAAATAAGTGCCGGTAAATTTTTCAGTTTGACTGGCAAATATCATGGTTTACCGGACATCTATGACCGGTAAATTTTTTTAATACAAAATGCGTACAAGAGCGGGTAATTGTTTTGCAACAATTGCTTGTGTTTTGTTTGGGGAAAAGCAGAAGTCTCGCTTCTCAAAACACCGCAGGCATTGCACCCATAGCCTACTATTTTAACACTTGCAATTCAAATTACACTCGTGCGCGATAACTCGTGGCACATAGGCTGAGCAGCAGTCCGCTGACGCTATGGCAAACAATAAGTGTTCTGTTTGTCAGTATCCAAATACCAAATACGTACTACGTAATACACAGATTTTTAACTCTTTTAACTGTTTTTCATCTTTTTCCCCCCAAAGAAGTACCATATTTTCTTGAGAATGATTAACTGTAAATTTACCTGCACAAGTACACTTAAAATAGATGCAAATGAAAGAAACAAAAGATGACAGGTAAAACAATCTTCTGTGACCGACAAATGTAATTTTTTACCGGTCACGATGACCGGTATACTTTAAAGAATTATTTCGAGGCCTGTTGAACATAGTTGAAGGCCCTTTGTCAGAGAGAAATGTCAGAGCAACGTAACGAAGGGCCTTTGCTCAAAACATTAGAAACTACATTCAATATTTCCAGCAGTACTCAAACTTTACTATTTTTTGATTTGTATTTCAATACTGGCTATGCAGCACACAACGTTTATTTCACTATTGGGGTTGTTGCTAGCTAGCCAAAATATATATATATAGAAAGAGGCCACCAAAAAAAGCTAAAAATTACACAAAAAAGCTGGGAAAAAACAGTGAAAAAATCCCAGTGAGATTTAATGTAAATTGTAAAATAAAACTAAAAAGAAAAGATTTAAAAATTATTAAATTTGAGAAGTTGTTTAACAACTTTTATAAAATAAATTGCCCTTTACGCACGCTCCGATTGGTCAAGCCTCATGCATTTATAAGAGTATGGAAATCATGAATGATCTAAAATGGTGTGGAATGGTATATGGCATCACCTGGTGGGAAACACTAGTGAACTTTCAAAACTGCCCCACCTTCTTAATAGTTAAGACATACCACTTCTGTGCCTATGTACTCTTATAAAGGTACATTTGAAGTCATTTGAACACGAAAGAAGTGTAAAAGCTAGCTCTACCCAACTTCTTTCGTGTTCAAATGAGAGTGCACATGTACCGAGCTTTGTGTTTTATTTGTTAAACAAACAGCTTCTTTAATAATTTTAATGCTACTGCAGCTAGCAACTGAAGTGTTGACTTCCATACTCAAACGAGATAAAACTACCCTAGTCCCAAGTATTAATACTTTCCCAACAAACCGAGATAACAAATTTCTCCATGCTGTGATGCTGGATGGCCACGCATGTCATCATGTCTCTACTCTCTTGCCTTCTCTAGTCTGTATTTGTACGTCTCTAACTATCCTTTATATCTTTATTTATAAAAGAATATACTATTACCCCTTTCAAGCACTTCTTGCTTTCTTTTCCTTGGTTTTAGTTGAAAGAAAAACATTTTCAGAAGAACTTCAAATTCACCACAGCCACAGAAATATAGAAATACGAGATTGACACGAGTTGGACTTTCTGGTTCCCAGATCCAAAATATGCGGGCAATTCGCTTCCCGCGTGCGTATGGGTCTGGGTACGAGACTGAACTCGCGTCGGAACCTTTGAAGTTTATGTCCTCGCGCATCTTTGATTCCTCGCCATCCTACGCCATCCTACGCCATCCCACGCAATCCTGGCAAGTTCCCCCGGTCATTTGGGTGCTTACTTTGTGTTTCGCGCACGAATTTGTTATTCTCTGACCCTGACAACACCCTAATCCTAACCCTAATCCTAACCCCAATCCTAACCCTAATCCTAACCCTGATCCCAACCCCAATCCTTACTCAATCCTAACCCTAACCCCAATCCTAAACCTAATCCTAACCCTAATGCATATTCGTGCGCGAAACACAAAGTAATAACCGCAGTTGGTACCTTCAAAATGTTAAAACTGCCGGGGGGAACTTGCCAGGATTGCGTAGGATGGCGTAAAATATCGCGCCTGCGCATTGAAGAAATGCGGACAAGTTTTCACTGGAGTTGGAATCCTGGTTCGATCACTGCCATCTTCATGTAATTTTGAACGTAGCGCCAATCTCGTATCTTATCTCGCGCGGACTT
>JAWNZC010000396.1:997500-1007500 GCA_035771165.1 Paragorgia papillata | reverse complement strand
ATTGGTTTGACGAAATCATTCATAATTGCTGGTTCAGTAAGACGTAGTAATGCCAGGTCAGCCTCGAATGTTATTGGATTATATTCTCCATGTTCAAAGATCTGACCAACACGCATTTCTTTAACTTGTGTCTCATTCTCCATTGATTTATTGTGAAGTCCAAGCACAATTGTGACACGGCGAGGACGTATAACTTGTCTGCGTTTGACAACACAGTGCGCGGCTTGAAATAAATATGAAGATGTACATTACAAAGTTATAGTGAAAATATGACACATTTGACATAATAATACCATGATCGCCTCGGATTCTTTTGTTCTCCAAGGGAATGTAAACCTCGTATTTCTGCAAGAGGGAAATTTTTCCTTTGTCTTCTAATTCCCCCGTGCATGTTGATGAGGGAAAATTAGAAGACAAAGAAATCCTTTGTCTTCTCGACAGTAAACTACCTACCAGTGATGACCCAGTAATCATTCAAAAGTGATGCTCCACATTTTCCAGCTCCATCTATTTTCAGAAGAGCATGCCAAGGATAAGAACCACGCACAGCGTCAACTCCTCCCACAATATTTCCACGGCAACTTTGACGATAAATATTCGCGAAACTAGAGTTGCCACAAACTAAGAAGAGAGTTAGGATTTAGTGAGAATAGTGACTTTGACATGATAAGCTGTACGTATACATGTAGTGCATGTATCGTATGAGCGTTTGCGAGCTTGGTGTAAGGTAATTGAGCTTGATGAACGTCCACCGAACGTCTGTTACATTACACCAAGCTCGCAAACGTACCACATGCACTACATGTATACGTACAACTTATCATATCCGTTTAACTACATCTCATATGCAAACACTACCACTTAGGAGCACATATGACTATGAATTTGCAACCTTAGCTCTCCATCTGAGCCTCAGTAGCCCAATGGCTAGAGCGTCTAACCGGTAGTGACTTTGATATGCACATGAATTGATCGTGATTGGCTGATCTTAATCTAACCTACACTACACAACATTCTTAGCCGATAGACTATTCTCCACCTCACGTCACCCCACCTCACCTCATCTCACCCCACCTCATCTCACCCCACCGCACATCATGCAACCCCACCCACCCCGCCTCTACCCACTACCACACAATGTTCTTACCTGGAACACACTCGGGTTCTTCATCCGACCAATAACCATCTTCTTCACAAGTCAGTTCTTCCTCTCTCACACTAACCTCCTCTCAACCTCATATCAACCCCACCACACCCTACCTTACACCCTACCCTACCCTACATCAGCCCACCCCACCTCCATCCCTTCACAATGTTCTTACCTGGAACACACACGGGTTCTTCATCCGACCAATAACCGTCTTCTTCACAAGTCAGTTCTTCTTCTCCATCAGGTTCATAAAAATCATCACATTCAAAGCGAACAGTTTCTTCAAATGTAAACCTGTTACCAATCATTCTTGCTCTGTGAGGGATTCGAGGCTGACCACACGATACAGCTGTAGAATATCCATCATTATGATCAGTGAGGTGAGGTGAGGTGAGGTGAGGTGAGGTGAGGTGAGGTGAGGTGAGATAAGGTAAGGTGAAGTGTGGTAACGTGAGATGAAGTGAAGTGAAGTGAAGTGAAGATGAAGTATGAAGTGAAGTGAAGTGAAGTGAAGTGAAGTGAAGTGAAGTGGAAGTGAGTGAAGTGAAGTGAAGTGAAAGTGAAGTGAAGTGAAGTGAAGTGAAGTGAAGTGAAGTGAAGTGAAGTGAAGTGTGAAGTGAAGTGAAGTGAAGTGAAGTGAGTGTGAAGTGAAAGTGAAGTGAAGTGAATGAAGTGGAAGTGAAGTGAAGTGAAGTGAAGTGAAGTGAAGTGAGTGAAGTGAAGTGAAGTGAAGTGAAGTGTGAAGTGAAGTGGGAAGTGAAGTGAAGTGAAGTGAAGTGAAGTGAAGTGTGTGAAGTGAAGTGAAGTGAAGTGAAAATGAAGTGAAGTGATAAATTAAAGTGAAAAATATAAAAAAGCTTACGTTCACAAACCGGAGATTGTTCAGTCCACTCTCCAGTGTGTCTGCATCGGACTTTTGAAACACCTTTTAAGTTATAACCAGCAAAACATGAAAAAGTCACTTCATCTTTAAATGCGAATCCTGTAGCATTCATCTCACCATTCTCAGGAGCGTTTAACGTTAGACATTTGACGCCTAAAAAAAATTCCGCAAGTCAGCTAGACAGAAGGACCGTGCACTCTTTACCAGACTTGACCTTGTGTCTGAGCTGGCCAAAAGCGACCGCTTTATTATTTTACTCACCAAAATTTTAACATCAGACCATTTTACTCATCAAAGAGAGAACCCTCAGACATCCTATTCTTTCTAGAGCTGGCCAAAAACGGGCCATCTATTATTTACATTGTCCAACCCTAACACTCTACTTTTATATTACTCCATGATTTACTCTGATGAAGAACTTTGGCTTGAAACGTCAGTATTTTATTCTCTAAAATCTCAGCAGTTCACCATCTTTAAGATTTTCTATACATCATAATACACTGACTACACAGCACTCTACTTTTATATTACTCCATGATTTACTCTGATGAAGAACTTTGGCTTAAAACGTCAGTATTTCGTTCTCTAAAATCTCAGCAGTTCACCATCTTTAATATTTTCTATACATGTACATCGTAACAGTCTACTTTTATATTACTCTATGATTTACGTTGATAAAAGACATTGCCTTGAAACGTCAGTGTTTTTTCTCTAAAATTTCAACAGTTCACCATCTATACATCGTAATACACTGCCTACATAGCACTCTAGTTTTATATAACCCTGAAAAAGAACTTTGTCTCAAAACATCAGTATTTCGTTCTCTAAAATCTCGACAGTTCACCACCTTTAAAGTGCGTATATCATGATTGGTGATTTTACATATTTAGGATATTTGGAACCTTCTGAGAAGATTTGTAATATATCTTCCTTTTCTAAAATTTCATCCTCATGGACTTTTTCACTGTTAAAGTTGACGGAAGTGCTAATATATAAAAACCACTTTTCAACTTTAACAATGAAAAAGTGCATGAAGATGAAATTTTAGAAAAGGAAGATATATTACAAATCTTCTCAGAAGGTTCCAAATAACCTAAATATATAAAATCTGCATTGATTAGATTTAAAATATGCATTGATTAGATTTAAAACCGATGCAGGCGTAGGCCTGGTTTGTTGTTGATTCTAAATAACTATGCGAATCGCATGCCTTTGCGCCGGCGATGTTTCATTCAAAAAGTGACGTCTACGCAGAAATCTGTAAAATGGTTTTTATATAGACAAATTCCTGCGTAGACGTCACTTCCGTCAACTTTAACAGCAAAAAAGTCCATGAAGATGAAATTTTAGAAAAGGAAGATATATTACAAATCTTCTCAGAAGGGTCCAAATATCCTAAATATGTAAAATCCCCAATCATGATATAGGCACTTAATACTTTCTATACATCATAACACATTTCCTTGTCTTACCTTCACTGTAATATTGAGCCAAAAATCCTTTCATGTGAGTCGAATTGTCAGTTACAAATCTGATTGTCAATGACGTCGAAGTTGATGTAATATTCTTCGGCAGTTTTCTACCGCAGAGTCGGGTCTGTGAACGACCGTCAACAACCAAGAGATAATCGTACGGACATTTCACGTCCGGATGACTTTCAATTTTAAACTAAAATTATAATAAATGGAAACAGATGTTCACTCATTGACCGTTCTCACACACAAGTTCTACTCTCCTTGCACATAGTGGTGTTAATAAGATTGTAGTGCCTTTTACCTCACCAACCAACCTACCAACCAACCTACCAACCAACCAACCAACCTACCAACCTACCAACCTACCAACCTACCTACCAACCTACCAACCAGCCAACCAACCAACCAACCAACCAACCAACCAACCAACCAACCAACCTACCTACCTACCTACCTACCAACCTACCAACCTGCCAACCTACCTACCAACCAACCAACCAACCAACCAACCAACCAACCAACCTACCTACCTACCCACCTACCAACCAACCAACCAACCAACCAACCAACCAACCTACCTACCTACCTACCTACCAACCTACCAACCTGCCAACCTACCTACCAACCAACCAACCAACCTACCTACCAACCAACCAACCTACCTACCTACCCACCTACCAACCAACCAACCAACCAACCAACCAACCAACCAACCAACCAACCTACCTACCTACCTACCTACCTACCTACCAACCTACCAATCTACCTACCTACCTACCAACCTACCAACCTACCAACCTACCAACCTGCCAACCTACCTACCAACCAACCAACCAACCTACCTACCAACCAACCTACCTACCAACAAACCAACCAACTTTACCTACCTACCTACCTACAAACCAACCTACCAACCAATCTACCAACCAACCAACCAACCAACCAACCAACCTACCTACCTACCTACAAACCAACCAACCAACCAACCTACCTACCTACCCACCTACCAACCAACCAACCAACCAACCAACCTACCTACCTACCTACCTACCCACCTACCAACCAACCAACCAACCAACCAACCAACCAACCAAACTACCTACTTACTTACCTACCTACCCACCTACCTACAAACCAACCTACCAACCAACCAACCTACCAACCTACCAACCTACCTACCCACCTACCGACCAACCAACCTACCCACCTACTTACCTACCTATCCACCAAGCTACCAACCAACCTACCAACCTACCAACCTACCAACCAACCTACCAACCAACCTACCAACCTACCAACCAACCTACCAACCTACCAACCAACCAACCAACCAACCCACCTACCTACCTACCAACCAACCTACCAACCAACCTACCAATCAACCAACCTACCTACCTACCTTCCAACCTACCTACCTACCAACCAACCAACCAACCTACCTACCAACCAACCTACCAACCAACCAACTTACCTACCAACCAACCAACCAACCAACCAACCAACCTACCAACCAACCAACCAACCAACCAACCAACCAACCTACCAACCTACCAACATACCAACCAACCAACCAACCAACCTACCAACCAACCTACCTACCAACCAACCAACCAACCAACCAACCAACCAACTTACCTACCAACCAACCAACCAACCTACCTACCTACCAACCAACCAACCAACCAACCAACCAACCAACCAACCAACCAACCAACCTACCTACCAACCAACCAACCAACCAACCAACCAACCAACCTACCAACCAACCTACCTACCAACCAACCAACCAACCAACCAACCAACCTACCTACCAACCTACCAACCAACCAACCAACCTACCAACCAACCAACCAACCAACCCCGTTAGCCAAATAAAGACCTACCTACCTACCACTACTCTCCAACCTATACCTACACATATAACTAACCACTCGGCTTTTGGAGACATTTTTAAATGATTAAAATCGCTAACATGCCTCAATGCTATGCTATTACTTATAAAACCATGGAGCAAAGCTTTGTGTTTACCTTCTGAAATGCAAGAACGACGCGATATCCGCGAGAAACAGAGATTCTCCAAGAACAGTCTAAATGTTTGGGATAATGGTTTGGATATTCTGGACTAGTAATTGTTCCTTTCAATGAACGCAAAACGACATTTTTGCAAAGAACTAAAATTTAATAATAGTCTTGTTAGCTTAGTTCTTGCTGTACAAGCTGTCGTTAGTTAGTTAGTTAGTATAATACTTTCAGCTTGGAGTTTGTAAAGTTTTGTTAGTTCTTGCTCTACAAGCTGTCGTTAGTTAGTATTGTACTTTCAGCTTGGAGTTTGTAAAGTTTTGTTAGTTCTTGCACAAGTTGTCGTTAGTTAGTATAGTACTTTCAGCTTGGAATTAGCTAGTAATGTTAAATGTTAGCTCATATTGTACAAGCTGTCGTTAGTTGTTAATGCTTAGAAACCTCTCTGCTCCTAGAAAAACACTAGGTTATATAGATGCTGTGCATTGACTCGTTTCTGCAGATACATGGTCCGAATAAAACGCGTTGAAAAGAATACATAGAATGAAAACTGTTCTTTTCGTCTTCTTCGCAACTTACCGTAATCACATGATTTACCGTCCGCTTTTAATTGGTAGTTGATCTGACAAGAACAATAATAACTGCCCAAAACATTATGACAATAATGGTCACATCCGCCATTGTTCAATTGCAAATTGCATTCGTTGATGTCTGTGAAGAGAATAAAGGAAAATGTTAATATGTACATATGGGTAATTCTGGAAAAGGTCGGGACTAATCATTTTTATTTGTAGCATGAATTGTAAAGACGCAGATTGCATTGTTCATTCCCTAGTGTCCATTCTTCATTGTTCATTGAAGAAATGGTTCATGGTTTGGTGTGCTCCATCGGGTTATGGATGCACTTGAGAAGTTGGGAGAGCAGGAAAAAAGCGTGAGAGTTGGTCGAGAAGATAGCCGAGAAGAGAGATTTTTGAGTGCTCTCTCAACTTGCCAAGTGCATCCATAACTTGATGATGGAGCACGCCAAACCATGAACCATTTCTTAATTATCTATTGTCCATTGTCCATTGTTGATTGCCTATTGTCCATTGTTCATTATTGGACTTATTGCCCATTGTCAATTTTTCATTGTCTAGTATTGCCGAGAATTTGACCTATAGAGAATTTGACCTATAGAGCGTTTTCATCTGACGTCACGGCGGCCATATTTGTGTACCAAAACAATGGAAATGGCGGCCATATTGGTGTATGGTATGGGAATTAGCTCTTTCTTATTCAAATATTTCGTATTGTTTCACCACCCCCATGGGGCCACCGATCACGTGAGTGAAAACGCTCTATTGACTCAGGCCTTCTTCACAGCACTAATGCCAAATTAATTTACCGGTACCTGCCGTCAATTGGCCATTTCCCAAAAGAGCTGAAGACTGGTGATGGATTAGGAACGGATCGTTTGGAGGGACAGATTTCATGCTTATAGTAGCGTAAGCACAATGAAACTGTCCTTCCAAACGATCCCAAGGATACCAGCGCTTAATACTCTTTACCACGCAGTCTTCAACTCTTTTGGGAAATGACCAATTAGATCATCATTCTTCTTGTCAAACGTTCAAGAAAATATTATATAAAGATTATTTAACAGGCGCGCAACGAAAGGGGAGCCGGAGGGTGCGACCGCCCTTCCTTTGTTTCTGTGGGTGTGAGGAAAATGTTACTTTTGAAATTCTTGAATTCTTCAATCTCTGAAAGGACATTTGCTGCATTTTGAGCGCGCTATTCTCGTATTTTCAGCTGCAGTACCGAGATAGATTATATGTCTTTAGTTGGTGCTTTTATAGCAGATTTTGAAAATTATTTTCTTGGGTAATAATTGCGCGTAAATCTATGCTATGTCGAAGGAACATTCATTGTGTGGACCAAACTTTATAGGTAGCATATAGAGAAATACTGGGAACTATTATATGTAACTTACCTTAAAGCCCTAATCAAACGAGAACGCAAGTCATCGCAAGTTGGCAGTCACGCTATCTCAGCCAGCCGCTCTGAATAGTTTCCCGAAAATATCATGTACCGTGACAAAGTTAAAACTTGTTTAAAACACTCATGAAATCTTTATTTCGTTAATTTGGTTGTTCGAACGACCGTCACAGAAATTCTGACTGCCAACTTGCGATGACTTGCGTTCTGGTTTGATTAGGGCTTAAGATCTGCAAAAAGCTTGATCATAGTCAATCGAGATATAGTCTGGAAACTCGGCAAACTTCAAAGCGCATATAATGAGCTGGGATTTTATGTTGAACCGTACCTTACACCGTGCACATCCTTTGTTTTAGGTTTATTAATATTTAAATAGCACGGTTGAGTGAAACGTTGCTATTGGACAATTATACTAAAATACAATGTGTTCAGTGACCGTGCACCGTGCGCAAAAATGCATAAAGGCGAACAAAAAGACAGACCAAAGACTTTAGCTGAGTTTCCAGACCATATCTCGATTGACTATGGCTTGATCGACGGTAGAGCCGATCGACTTTACGAGATGCTTAAAAGTTTCACTGTCAGTTCATTTACAAAATACATGTCCAAAGACAGTACATCATCCGGGAAAGATACGATTTGGAAAACGCCCATGCTCGTGAATAGCTGATGCCCGGGGCCGGATCTGGCTACACCACTGATTTAGTCAAACCACAGTTCAAACGTGTCCTCAGAATGCAGGAAAAGACGTTGTAGACACCCAAAATTCAAAAACGTTTCGGGAGGCATACTACCCTGGGTGCCAGAGGTTCTTCCACGCTCGTAGGGACAATGGGGATACGGGAGGACACCAGGCGCTCGCCTTCCGGGTTGGCCCCTCCCACTTTACCGCCTGGCTTCCTCGTGCGTCCCCGTTATCCCCCACGAGCGTCGAAAAACCTCTGGCACCCAGGGTAGAGGCATACACCAATCCTGGACAAAATTGTTGGGCCACTTTGCCGATTTTGCCGATTTTCGCATAGTGTCCCAAGCACTTTTGTCCAGGATTGTAGTTTCTGGTAAGAAATATCATTTTCACCGCTAATTTAGCATTTGGAGCCTTATTTCAGAAAAAAACTTTTTTTGACTCAGAATGGCGCGATAAGCGTTTTTCAACATTTTGAACGTGGCAAAACTGCTAAAATTGAAAAGTTGAGGGAATCACTCCAAATGTGTTGTTTTGCTAGTTTCTGGTAAGAAATATCATTTTCACCGCTAATTTGGCATTTGGAGCCTTATTTCAGAAAAAAACTTTTTTTGACTCAGAATGGCGCGATAAGCGTTTTTCAACATTTTGAACGTGGCAAAACTGCTTAAATTGAAAAGTTGAGGGAATCACTCGAAATGTGTTGTTTTGCTAGTTTCTGGTAAGAACCGATTTTGCCGATTTTCGCATAGTGTCCCAAGCACTTTTGTCCAGGATTGTAGACCCCCACTAAATTTGAACTATCATTTTAGGCTGAAAACGCGACCCCCTTTCAAAAATCCTGCTTGCACCCTTGTTATTTAACACTTACTCAAAAAAAATCTTCAACTCAATAACAAATATACTCCTAACCTGCAGCTCTATAATGAACTTTAAATCCTTTAAAAACTTCCTCATTCGAGTAATCAGAACGAAAAACAACATGAACCCTATTTCCAAGAGATTTTAATATTCTCCCATCTTTTATTGCTTTATTGTTATTCTTTTCTGCCGAACCACAAAACGTTCCGAGTGTGTGATTCTCTCTCTCTGTGATCTTCACGAAATCGTAAGTGCAGTGAGGATAAAATTCCACATCAAACGCTGTGAATCTTAACATTATAAAGAAGCCATTATCTACTGTAATGGTCCAGCTACAGCGGAGAAAGTTCGGGTACATCTTAGGAAATCCCGGAGAATGAAACGAACCGAAGGAAGCAGAAAGAGCTTTACGACATCTGTGAGCTATTAAAGTGGAAAGAAAAAAATATTTTATAAGTTTTACGTATAGTGCGTCTCACTGGTGATCAGAAAGTTGTGGGTTGTACACATATTCAACCTACGTTCAAATCAGATGAGTCTCAGTAGCTCAATGCATGGTTAGAGCGTCTCACTGGTGATCAGAAGGTTGTGAGTTGTACACATATTCAACCTACGTTCAAATCATCTGAGTCTCAGTATAGCTCAATGATTAGAGCGTCTTACTGGTGATCAAAAGGTTGTGGGTTGTACACATATTCAACCTACGTTCAAATCATCTGAGTCTCAGTAGCTCAATGGTTAGAGCATCTCACCGGCGATCAGAAGGTTGTGACTGGGTTTAAAAAGTCCGCTTGGGACTAAGATTTACACTAAAATCCGAGCTAGCATTATACATAAGTCTTGTCTTAACACACATGCAAGTGTTTCAGGAGGCATAAATTAATTATTTAACAAGGCCTTTCAAGTACTTTTTCCGTTTCTTCATAACTTCAAGGATTACCACGACT
>JAWNZC010000396.1:965000-992500 GCA_035771165.1 Paragorgia papillata | reverse complement strand
TTCACCAGACTAAAATGTAGAGTGCTGTGTAGGGGTAATTGCCAAGAATAATTTTTATAACGAAATACTGACATTTTGAGCGGAGCCCTTAATTCTTCAGAGAAAAATGTAGATGATGATGATGATGATGATGATGATGATGATGATGATGACTTTATTTATACACGCTAACCCCGTCAACACGAGCTGATTTCCACGAGGGGCGTGTAAAACATTAAATAGAAATATACAAGATATAGTAAAAATAGTAGTAGAAAACTATTTACATGAGTATTAGATAGGGTTATAGTAGAACGAAAGCTAGTTACATGTAGTTGATTGTAGAAGAAAGCTATTTATAAAAATTATATAGATTTCGTACGTTAGTCAATAATGTGAGTAGCGATTTTATTTTCAAAACATGAAAGGGAATTACTCTCCCTAATTCTTTTGGTAAAGAATTCCATAAGTATGCCCCGTCAAACATGAAACTTCATTTCATGCTATTGGTACGTGGCTGAGGTAAACAAAGCGTATTTGAAGTGTTCCGAAGTTCATAGCCTGAAATCTCACTTTTGTACGTAAAAAGATCAGCGAGAGACTTAGGACCCACTTCGTTTAATAATTTAAACATAGTGAAGGTACCGACAAGATTTCTAGCAACGAAATACTGACGTTTCAAGTGGAGCCCTTCACCAGAATAAAATGAGATCGTAATTAGGTTTCGAAACTCGAAACTGAAAAGAAGCTTGGCATGACTGTGTTGATGAGGACAATGAATCCATATGGAGAGATATACGAGTAGAAGAGGAAAATAGCAATAGTTAATAATCTTCACTGTGATTGGCGGCTTTTCTAATGTATATCCGATATGCTCGTTAATCATCAGACTAACACAGCATGCTTATATAGTACACAGGATGAATACTTGAGGTAGAAGGAAGAATCTTCTTGGTTAATTTCTCGCTTTGCCAACTTTTCTGCCGAGAATAGACAATATGTTCGTTGGACGGGAAGCGATAGGATTCTTGCTGTAAGTATCATGTAAGCTGTACACAAAACTAGAAGAGGGAAAACAGCGTCTTATTCCAAAGATCGTTAATCGATCTAATATATACTTTGAGGTTAAACGACGTGAAAAGGCCCTAAACTGCGCAGATTTTTTAGCAACGAAATACTGACGTTTGAAGCGGAGTCCTTCAGTATTTCGTTACTAAAAATCACGGTGTTTCACCCCCTTTTGGTTTAGTTCTATCCAAAATACTGCCTATGTAGCACTCTGCGTTTGGCTTGGTTACTAGTAAATATAGTTTGTTGGTTTACAGCGTGCAGGATATCTTCGTTAAAACACGAGCATATGACACCGTGTGTGATAGTCGTTCAAATATTACACTGCTTGTACAGTATAGTGTGACAGTGTATATTTACTTAGCAAACGTAACTGATATTTTCACCATATTGAGCGCAATATTCGAACTGATATGTACCATGAATGTAAAAAAGTAAAGTGCTGCGTAGGCGGTGTTTTGGATAGAGTGAAGACGTGATAAACTGGCAAGATTCCTAGTAACGAAATACTGACGTTTCAAGCGAAGTCTTTCATCAGAGTATTAAATGGCTCCGCTTGATGAAACGTCAGTATTTCGTTACTACTAAAAATTCTCCGCAGTTTACCATCTTTACGCTTTGCTCTGTACTATTCTTGGTTTTGATAGTTCTGGTTTGGTATCGCATGTCGTACAACAATATAAGCTTCTTATTTGTTTAGTATCAAACGTGTTTGGCCATTTCAAGTGGAATTTCCACACAATGTAACATAAGGGGGTGTTTAATACATGAGGCTGGCCTGCCCGAACTCAGGCCGGACTGATTTAGGGTTGGTTGTAGTGTTTTTGTATCTGCGCAGCAGATATATTGCTATCGTGTTGTGTGTATGTATGTATGTATGTGTGTGTGTGTGTTAACTTTTTTGTGTAGCTGTAAACAATGCGCGACAAGTGAATCGGGCATGATCGGGGACAATCGAAGCTCAGAATTTTTTGGCGTCAACCTACGAGCTTGTCAGTTTGAACGATGGAAACGAGTATTTTTAATCCGATCGTGTTCACAAATATTTCGTTCGCCATATCACGAAGTCCTCCGAAGCGACAAAGTTTTGGATTAAAATACTACGATTTTCAGGGTTCTATTCTATACGATTGTTTCAAATTCACATATCTTGTACATAATTTAACGTTCTATCTAACTGTACGAGTTTCGTTAATGGCACAAACCTACAGACGATTCAGAGATATACTTTAAATATGACCGCGTTTGACCGTACGCCAAGTAAATAGCGTAATAATGCAATTTGATATTTGCGCTCATGTCAGTTCAAATAGCCTTTTCTCCGTTGCTATTCTATACATGTTTTCTAATTCACATATGTTGTATAGAATTTAACGCTCTATCTAACTGTAGAAGTTTCGTGAATGGCAAACCTACAGACGATTCAGGGGTATACTTTAAACACGCCGGCGGTATCCGGTGGCTCAACTGCAATGAAGATATATCCCAAATTCCCAATACGGCTGCTAGCCGTTAAATTCTATATTTCCGACAAAGTTTTTGACTAAAACACTATGCTTTTTCGGGGTTCTATTCTATACGATTTTTTCTAATTCACATATGTTGTAGAGTGTTTAACGCTCTATCTAACTGTACAAGTTTCGTGAATGGCACAAACCTACAGACGGTTCAGGGATACTTTAAATATGACTGATTGCGTTTGACCCGATAATTTCCATTTGATATTTGGCGCTCATCTCAGTTCAAATCGATTTTTCTCCGTTGCTATTCTATTTTTTCTAATTCATATTTGTTGTCCAGAATTAACGCTCTACCTAACGGTATAAGTTTCCAAAATGGCACAAACCTACAGACGATTCAGGGGTCTTTAGACCCGCGGTGTCCGGCTCAACAGCCGTATTGGCATATACCTTCATGCAGTTATGCACTAAAACATTTCGGAGACAGGGGATATTGCTGATAAAATTGGTAAGTATTTTTAACGTGACTTATAGTAAACTTGTGAGTGTGATCTACCACAGTTTTTGTGAGTCATGATAAAAAAATTATTTTGGTCAAAGACCGTGTACTTTCTCTTTAATTATCTTATAAGATCTCGCTAAAATCTTATAAGATCTACGTGGTAAAAATCTTATAAGATTTTTCTTAAGATCTTACAAGATCACACAAGATCTTACAAGATCTTGACAAGATTCTCACAGTGGTGGGTTTGGCGCAGATACATGTACGCATAGCGGACCTTTTGTTAGTATAGTTTTCAGTACGCTACCTTATCTACCGGGGTTACCCGACGGAAACACTCCCAGACATACAAACACTTCTCTGTACGTACTGATGTCTTTAAGTACTCCTTTTCCCCTCGCACTATCCCTGCCTGGAATAACATTCCAGAGCAAATAGTTAATAACAAGTGCTCTGAAAGCTTCAGCAAGCACGTCCTTTCTTTTCTGAATTAACTCTAAGTTTATTAATTATTAAGTATTACTTTTATTTTTTAATATTGTAGTTATATATGCCGTAATATAATTTGTTAGTTGTATTTAGTTAAATTAGGATTTTATTACTGTCATTTATTAATTTTACATCGGTTGTATGCAATCAGCTTTACCGATTAAAGATACAGATACAGATACCTCTCAAACTTAATACGTTGTTTTAAATGAGATTGATGTCAAATCCACATAAAATAATGATTCTCCGGTGGTCTCGAGCTGTAAGGCAATTGACACAAATCTTGAAGCAACAGCGAAACCAAGCATATACAGTTTCAAGGCCAGCCTCATGTAAACAAAAACTGAAATGCAAAATTCAGGCTGATCCGAGTTCAGGCAGGCCTCATGTAAACAGCCCCATAGTTTGTGTTTACTGATTCTTGCCAATTTCTTGTGTGTACTGTGTAGGTTTGTGTCGTTGCTGTTTGTTCAGTGTAAACGAAGTGAAAAGAAAGGACCAGGTTTGTTGGAAAGAATAGATATTTCGTTATTTTGTCATCTGTCTGTCTGTCTGTCTGTCTGTCTGTCCGTCTGTCCGTCCGTCTGTCCGTCTGTCCGTCTGTCCGTCCGCCCGTCTGTCTGTCCGCCCGTCTGTCCGTCCGTCCATCTGTCTGTCCGTCCGTCCATCTGTCTGTTTGTCCATCCGTCCATCTGTCTGTTTGTCCATCCGTCCGTCCGTCCGTCCGTCTGTCCGTCCGTCTGTCCGTCTGTCTGTCCATCTGTCTGTCCGTCCATCTGTCTGTCCGTCCATCTGTCTGTCTGTCTGTCTGCCCGTCTGTCTGTCTGTCTGTCTGTCTGTCCGTCCGTCCGTCCATCCGTCCGTCCGTCCGTCCATCCGTCCGTCCGTCTGTCTGTCTGTCTGTCTGTCTGTCTGTCTGCCTGCCCGTCTATCCGTCTGTCCATCCATCCGTCTGTCTGTCTGTCTGTCTGTCTGACTGTGTGTCTGTCTGTCTGTCTGTCTGTCTGTCTGTCTGTCTGTCTGTCTGTCTGTCCGTCCGTCCGTCCGTCCGTCCGTCCGTCCGTCCGTCCGTCCGTCCGTCCGTCCGTCCGTCCGTCCGTCCGTCCGTCCGTCCGTCCGTCCGTCCGTCCGTCCGTCCATCCATCCATCTGTCTGTCTGTCCGTCCGCCCGCATATTTGTCGCCTAGATATCTCACAAAGTACTGCCCAGATTTTCATGAAAGTTTGTGGAAAGATTGATCATAGACCAAGGACCAACACATTAAATATTGGTTGAATTTGGCTGAGATTTGGATAAGTTAATAAAAATCTGACCATAAGATTCTCCATGAGAAGAAGAAATGCTTGATTGCGCTCATTATCGTTAAAGTGCGTATATCATGATTGGGGATTTTACATATTTAGGATATCTGAAACCTTCTGAGAAGATTTGTAATATATCTTCCTTTCCCAAAATGTCATCTTCATCGACTTTTTCACTGTTAAAGTTGACGGAAGTGACGTCTAATATATAAAAGTCCATGAAGATGACATTTTAGAAAAGGAAGATATATTACAAATCTTCTGAGAAGGTTCCAAATATCCTAAATATGTAAAATCCTCAATCACGATATAGGCACTTTGATAACCCTACCTTTCTTTTCATTTTTCTTCCAGGCAGATGTCCTCGAAAACCAAGAACCATGACTGCAAGCAAAGGAACGATAAGCACGCCTGGTTACCCAGCAATCTACAGTCCACGTCAGATTTGCTTGTGGCGTATTATTCCTCCAAGAGGTTACGGCGTCCATTTGGATTTCCATGACAAGTTCGGTATCGACTGCAAGTCAAAAGACAGGGTAGCGGTCAGCTCGAGACGGCTTTTCGCCCGCCAAATGCCAAAAGGTTCGGTGAGCACCGCAATGCTTTGTGGGCTGTCGCGTATACCTAATGTGACCGTTTACGATACAAATATGTGGATTCGGTTCCAGGCCACCAACGACAGAAAACGAGGAGTTGGCTTCAAAGCTACTTACATATTGTTAGGTAAATGCCGACGGTAATTAACTAATAACACGATCGGAAATCGCATAGAAAATCGGCCACTTTCATGGGGCAGTTCGCAGTCCACGTGCGTGGCAATGTTTAAGGTGGGTGGTAATACGTGCAACAACGCTTTTCAACTTGCAACGCCACAAAGTTGCGTAGAAACTTGAAGAAAAATGTTGCCCGTATTACCTCACCTTAAAAACTTAGCTCAATTTATAACATCAGGCTGGGGAATTCAGTTTATAGTCCGTTTCAGCTTGCTTTTGAAATCCGATACGTATAATTGAAATGAACATTCCGAACTTACGTTGCAATGTTCCGAACTACGTTGCGAGGTAGATACAAATTTAAGTCGGCAATTCGTTTCTGCTTAACCAAGTATCTATTATTATATTCTATACAACAAATAATCTTCTTCTCCGTGATTTTACCAAAGGAATTCAATTCAAAGCTTATTAAATTCGAACTTCACAACGAACTTCGCGAACTTCCGTACCAAGTTCCCAACCTTCCAACGAATGTTGACAAAGCAAGCTGAAACTGACTATAACGAATTTGCAAGCGTAAATGAAAATGAATCCTGCGGCCTTAGCCTGATGTTATGGATTGAGATAAGTTTTATCCAAACGAAGAACGCGTCATTTTGATGCACAGTTAAGATTACGAACTGGCTTATTGTGCCACAATCTATCGAGAGATGGTCTGGAAACCCAACGAAAGACTTTGTTCTATCTTTTTGTTCACGTTTATACAAACTTGTGCGCGGTGTGGACAATGTGTTTCTCGTACCAAAGCGGGATCAGTTGCGAAAAATGCAACTACACAGGCCTTCCGGCAGGAATTGAACCCACGACGTTGCGATTCTAATGCAATGCTCTGACCACTGAGCCACGGAGGCCGTTGCCGAGAGCTTGATCGCGAGTTCTGTATACATTAAGGTGGTAATGCCAGGAGAGAATTGGGTATATTAGAAGTAATACTGGGCATTTCACTCGATTACATAACATGTTCTAGGGATCACTCAATCAAACAAAAGGTTTGTCCACGGTGAGGACCGTGTCAACATAAAATCACAGCTCATTATAGGCGCTTTGAAGTTTGTCGAGTTTCCAAACCATATCTTCATTGACTATGATTATAATTAATTTTATAGTATACATAGTATAAAAATAATTCGCCAATAGACGTTACTGGAGGATCGCCATAGCCCACCTCCAAGCACCAGTCACACTGTCAAGCAGTGGAAATATATATACTTACCTTGCATTCAATCAGGAGTGGGTGGGTGGGTCAACACAGTGCAAAGCAAGAATCCCCACGTATTAACTCAATGAACAGCGCGCGCAAAACCAGTCAAGCTCAGACCACGCTGACAAGACTCTGATGAGCGCTGAGATAATCCCCACATATTATATATGAGTGACCGCTGACCAAGTATCTATTACTTAGATAGCGCGCGCAAAACCAGTCAAGCTCAGACCACGCTGACAAGACTTTGATGAGCGCTGATATATAATACCACGTATTATAAGCGCGCGCAACCCAGTCAAGCTCAGACCGCGCTGACAAGACTTCGATGAGCGCTGATATAATCTCCGTATCTGCTGACTAGCATTGTCTCCTTTTTTACCTTGCCTAAATTACATTTAGCCATATTAAAATTTATTTCATTGTGATAGATAATGATGAATGCAAAGAGCGACATCGTTGTGTTCAGAATTGTGTCAACACACCAGGAAGTTTCAGGTGTTCGTGCAACGCAGGATACGAGTTGACAGCTGATGGATATAACTGTACAGGTATGTAGGTAAACTTTACAGTCGGGCTAACGCGTTTATATAATAAGTTTAGCATTACAATATTGTACAAATATTTTCAAGAATCCAATGTCTAATTTAAAAACATTTTTCCCAGTTATTCCAGAATATGAAGTGAAATTTGAGACCGAAGGTTACGAGGTGACTATTTCAGAAGGAATTTCTAAGTACACCACAGTAATGACAGCAAGAGCTTACGCAAATGAGACAAGCAAGCCAATGAGATATAGCTTAACAAGAAGATATCCGAAACCAAACAGAATTGGAAAATATCCTTTTCGTATCTCGACTCACACAGGTTTGACATTTCGTTTTTCTTGCAACTCTAAGCTTCATATTGGTTGGTAAACATGTCGTAGCAATAGACCTTTTCACCAATAGCGGCGCCATCTTGAATTCGCAATGCATTGCGGTCTATCCAGGGTTAGAAGCTTTATTAAAAAGGTGATTGCGTAATGAAGGCAATTTTTTCTTTATAAATACTTTCGTGGCAACAATATAATCGTTGTGGTATTGGTAAAAGCCACAATTCTCGGACGTATAAGGATAGATTCATGACAAATGTATCCTTATACGTCCAAGCATTATTACTTTTACTAATATTACAACGTTCATATTTAGACATATGAACGTTGTAATATTAGTAAAACTAATAATGCTTGGACGTATAAGGATACATTTGTCATGAATCTATCCTTATACGTCCAAGAATTGTGGCTTTTACCAATATCACAACGATTATATTGTTGCCACGAAAGTATTTATAAAGAAAAAATTGCCTTTTTAATTAAGCTTGTTACCCTGGATGGACCACAATGCATTGCGAATTCAAGATGGCGCCGCTATTGGTGAAAAGGTCCAATGTGGATATAGTCGTGGTGATGGTTATACAGTAGTTGTCGTTGTTCTGGTTATAATTGTGGTTATGGTTGTTGTTGTTGTTGGCGCTGCTGCTGTCGTCGTCGTCGTCGTTGTCGTCACTTGTCATAGTTGATGTTGCGCTGTTGTTATTGTTGCTGCTGCTGCTGTTGTTGTTGTTGTTGGTGGTGTTGTTGTTGGTGGTGGTGGTGGTGGTGTTGTTGTTGTTGTTGTTGTTGTTGGTGGTGGGGTTGATGGTGTTGGTTGTTGTTGTTGTTGTTGTTCTTGTTGTTGTTGATCTTGTTGTTGTTGTTGTTGTTGCTGCTGCTGCTGTTGTTGTTGTTGTTATTGTTGTTGTTGCTGTTGTTGCTGATATCGTTGTTGTGCTGTTGTAAATAGCAGCGGTGACAGCTGGAACGAAGTACGATGTTGTTGCTGCCGTCGTCGTTGTTGTTGTTGTTGCTGTCGTTGTTGTTGTCGTTGTTGTTGTTGTTGTTGTTGTTGTTGTTGTTGTTGTTGTTGTTGTTGCTGTTGTTGTTGTTGCTGATGTCTGCTGTTGTAAATAGCAGCGGTGACAGTACGATGTTAGGAAAGAAATGCTCAAAAAAAGTCATATAATTTTTTTCAAGGTGAGATTACAACTCGAAGACGCCTCCCCCCTGATATCTATGAATACAAAATGACAGTGAGAGCAGAGGTTAACAGTGTAAGCTACGCCATGCTCCCAGTCTACGTCAACGTCACCCCAATCACGACCAACATAAAAAACATCAGTTTCTCGCGTCCACACTACTCTGCAATCATTATCGACAAGCTGGAGCAAGGCAAAGTCTTTCTCAGTCTCCCAATTACGCCATCCGCCGCCTCCGATTACGTGATCTATGACATTTCAGGGAAAACCCAGGAGAAGGACGTTCTCGCTACTCAGTATTTCAAGATTGATAAGGGTTTGGGTAACCTGAAAATCAAGCGAGATTTAAGCGAACTGAGACTGGGTGCTAGAAATGATTCTGAGAAGTTTGAGTTTACCGTCGTCGCTCGACTCCGGAGCAAGACGAAAGTAACAGCTTCGGCGCTTATAACGGTCATCGTTATTCCGGCCTATTCCGGAGATATTTATCCACAACTTGACGAGGAAAAACGAGCTGAGTCACGTAATCTGCCAAAAGTCGAGCACGCCAAAGCGGCAAAATTTCAACCTCATCGCTTCTTTCGGCAACTTTCGCCATTCGCTCGGAATATTTCGAAAGCGGAAAGAAAATTCCAAAAACACATTGAGGACATACGTATCAGAGTGAGAGAAGATTATGTAGGTATGTTCCTCAACTATGATCATAGTGTTACTTGGGTTACATTTGGTACATGTGGTACATTTGGTAGATGTGGTACATTTGGTACATGTGGTACATTTGATAGGTTTGGTACATTTGGTAAATTTGGTACATGTGGTACATTTGGTAGATGTGGTACATTTCATAGATGTGGTACATTTGATACATGTGGTACATTTCATAGATGTGGTACATTTCATACATGCGGTACATTTCGTAGATGTGATACATTTGGTACATGTAGTACATTTAGTGCTTGTGGTAAATTTGGTAGATGTGGTAAATTTGCTAGATGTGGTACATTTGCTAGATGTGGTACAATTGGTAGATGTGGTACATTTGGTACATTTGCTAGACGTGGTACATGTGGTACATTTGGTACATTTGGTACATGTGGTACATTTGATACATTTGGTAGATGTGATACATTTGGTACATGTGGTCCATTTGGTACATGTGGTACAGTTGGTCCATGTAGTCCATGTGGTACATTTGGTCCATGTGGTACATTTGGTACATGTGGTCTATTTGGTATATGTGGTCCATTTGATAGATGTGGTCCATTTGGTAGATGTGGTACATTTGGTACATTTGGTAGATGTGGTCCATTTGGTAGATGTGGTACATTTGGTCCATGTGGTACATTTGGCAGATGTGGTACATTTGGTACATTTGGTACATTTGGTAGATGTGGTACATTTGGTACATTTGGTAGATGTGGTACATTTGGTACACTTGGTAGATGTGGTACATTTGGTAGATGTTGTACATGTGGTACAGTTGGTACATGTGGTACATTTGGTACATTTGAAACACGTCTCTTCGTGTGCGATATATTACCCTCCGTCTTCATTTCATCGAGGTGTTTTTTGTCTCTCCGTTTTAGGTCAGAGACTGCGAAGTGCTGATAGAAATTTAATCGTATCAAATCTCCCAGCGATATGCTTAGCATCGCGTGATAAACTACAAGAACTGATTAATGCCTCACACTGCGTCATCCCGAAATCAGACTGCTCCAATAAAGCCTATCATTCAAGATACAGAACGTTTGATGGCACTTGCAACAATCTGAATCACCCATTGTGGGGTGCCGCTAATATGCCTTTCAATCGAATAATCCCATCAAAATACTGGGACAAGGAGGGACGTGGAGAACCAATAGGTTTTCCAGGGCAAGAGAATAGAGCTCCAACGCTGCCCTCGCCTCATCGCATTAGCGAAGAGTATATTATACATACAGAAGAATGTGGAAAAGGGAGTAATTACTCTCATATGATGATGCAATGGGGACAGTTTCTTGACCATGACATCACATTTGCTGGGGAAAGTGACGGCTCCGAACATTGCGATATACCACGGTAAGTCACGTGGTTAACACCACAACATTGTTCACAGTTGACAGCACAACATTGTTCACAGTTGACAACACAACATTGTTCACCGTTGACAGCACAACATTGTTCACAGTTGACAACACAACATTGTTCACCGTTGACAACACAACATTGTTCACAGTTGACAATACAACATTGTTCACAGTTGACAATACAACATTGTTCACAGTTGACAATACAACATTGTTCACCGTTGACAATACAACATTGTTCACAGTTGACAGCACAACATTGTTCACCGTTGACAACACAACATTGTTCACAGTTGACAACACAACATTGTTCACAGTTGACAATACAACATTGTTCACAGTTGACAACACAACATTGTTCACCGTTGACAGCACAACATTGTTCACAGTTGACAATACAACATTGTTCACAGTTGGCAACACAACATTGTTCACAGTTGACAGCACAACATTGTTCACAGTTGACAACACAACATTGTTCACAGTTGACAGCACAACATTGTTCACAGTTGACAGCACAACATTGTTCACAGTTGGCAACACAACATTGTTCACAGTTGACAGCACAACATTGTTCACAGTTGACAACACAACATTGTTCACAGTTGACAACACAACATTGTTCACAGTTGACAGCACAACATTGTTCACATTTGACAGCACAACATTGTTCACAGTTGACAACACAACATTGTTCACAGTTGACAGCACAACATTGTTCACAGTTGACAACACAACATTGTTCACAGTTGACATTTCTTCCTTATTTATTCAGTTGTGATGGATCCGAAGAGGACTATCAGTATCCCTGTTATCCCATAATGTACTCTAGTCCGAGCCAGGGATGTACCAGGTTTACGCGGTCAGCGGCAGCTTGCCAGACAGACCCAACAAATATTAAGAATCGAGAACAACTCAACTTGGTAACGTCTTACATAGACGGATCACAGATTTATGGATCGTCAGAAGAGGACGCCAATAGACTTAGAGACTTCAAAGGTGAGCAGGCGAAGATAAGGCAAGGAATTGAGTCAAAGTGCAAGCACTTTTCTCACATGTGGTCAAGGCAAGGCCGGCGAGAGGGGGGGGGGGGGAGGGGGGGGGGCAGGGGGGCAAAATACCCAGGGCCCGGGACCTTGCGATTCTAGTGCAATGCTCTGACCACTGAGCCACCTTATTATATATACAGAACTCGCGATCAAGCTCTCGGCAACGCCCTCCGTGGCTCAGTGGTCAGAGCATTGCACTAGAATTGCAAGGTCGTGGGTTCAATTCCTTCCGGAAGGCCTGTGTAGTTGCATTTTTCGCAACTGGTCCCGGTTTGGTCTTAAAATGTATATATTCTACACTCGAATTTTCCTTCACCCAAAATCCTTAGAACATGCTATGTAATCGAGTGAAATGCCCAATATTACTTATAATAAAACTAAAGTAGACGGGTATTCTATAATAGCTCTTGACTTTTTCTCTTTCAGAGGACGGAGGATACCTTCGTATGACGAAAGACCACCTTTTGCCTGACTTGCAAAAAACCCTCAAGCCTCCTAACAACCTGTGCAGCTTCTCGGGTGGTTGTTTTGCTGCAGGCGACCTGCGGGCCAACGAGCTGATGGTACTAGCCTCAATGCACACACTGTGGGTACGAGAGCATAATAGACTGGCGGCCTTCCTGAAAGCCATGAACCCAAGCTGGAACTCAGGGAAATTGTTTCAAGAAGCCAGGATGATAGTGATCGCTGAACTACAGCATATCACGTACACGGAATTCCTTCCCAAGCTCCTTGGTATAGATGCACTGCCAGATTACGGAGGTTATGATGAAAACGTAAACGCAACCGTTTTTAACAGTTTCGCCGCTGCCGCGTTCCGCCTTCGTCATAGTTTGGTCCGTAATTGTTTCGCTCGTCTAGATCATAACTTTGATCCTATAGGCCCAGATATACCATTAAAGAACGCGTTTTTTAATAACACGTTTATCCATGTAGAAGGCATTGAACCATTTCTCCTTGGCTTGCTTGGGAATGGCTCCAAATCAGTGAGTCGTGCAATGGCCGTTGGATTAACGAAGCACTTGTTCCAACAGGTAACAGACCGCAAACTTCAGATAATTCTACTTTTCGAAAGAAGTCATTTTGAATACAAGATCCTTAATTTAAAATGAAAAAATACTTACGATAATAAGCGTCCCGAAAATAGGTCTATTGGCTTATGCATACGATTTCCATTTCGTAATGTGTGATGCGTAGTGCGTGATGCCTATAGTGCGTGATGCCTATAGTGCGTGATGCCTATAGTGCGTGATGCCTATAGTGCGTGATGCCTATAGTGCGTGATGCCTATAGTGCGTGATGCCTATAGTGCGTGATGCGTAGTGCGTGATACGTGGTGCGTGATACGTATTTTATGTATTCTCTATTTATTTCAACAGCCGGGATCTGAACATGGCTTTGATCTCGCCGCGTTAAACATTCAAAGAGGTCGTGATCACGGCTTACCTGGCTACGGGAGCTGGAGACGAGAGTGTCACCTAGCAGAGGCCACGTTCTTCGACGAAACTCAGTCCGAGATTAAGAGTTCAGAAGCGCGAGATATTCTGAGTAAGCTTTATGATGGGAGGACTGAAGATGCGGATTTATGGGCGACAGGTCTAGCTGAAGATCCCGTTCCTGGAGCTATGATGGGACCAACGTTTCATTGTATCCTTAGTAGACAATTTACTCGACTAAGAAACGGTGATAGGTAAGTAGAAAGAATAAAAAAAGGAAGGAAGGAAGGAAGGAAGGAAGGAAGGAAGGAAGGAAGGAAGGAGGGAGGGAGGGAGGGAGGGAGGAGGGAGGGAGGGAGGGAGGGAGGGAGGGAGGGAGGGAGGGAGGGAGGGAGGGAGATTGGGAGGGAGGGAGGAAGGGAGGAGGGAGGAAGGAAGGAAGGGAGGAAGGGAGGGAGGGAGGGAGGGAGGAAGGAAGGGAGGGAGGAAGGAAAGAAGGAAGGAAGGAAGGAAGGAAGGAAGGAAGGAAGGAAGGAAGGAAGGAAGGAAGGAAGGAAGGAAGGAAGGAAGGAAGGAAGGAAGGGAGGAAGGAAGGAAGGAAGGAAGGGGAACGGACGAACAAACAAACAAACAAACAAACAAACAAACAAACAAACAAACAAACAAACAAACAAACAAACGAACGAACGAACGGAACGAACGAACGAACGAACGAACGAACGGAACGAACGGAACGAACGAACGGAACGAACGAACGGAATGAATGGATTGATGGATAGATGGATGTATGATCTGTATTCACAACTTTATTTCTTTTTTATTCCCACTCTTCAACAAGAGTTTATTTTAAAACTATGGTGAGCAAACGCTATGTGTAGGTCACTAAGGTCAGTCTCCTTAAGATCCTTATTTGTGGTAATCTATAATTAATGTATGACAGGTTCTGGTATGAAAATCCCGGTGTGTTTACACCAGAGCAGTTGACGGAAATCAAGAAAGTTACTTTGTCAAGAGTGATCTGTGATAATGCGTACGGTGTTGTTTCTGTGCAGAAAGACGCTTTCTTGACGGCGACCAATGATGGTCAAAGAGTCAAGTGCATATTCGGTTTGCCAGCGATGGATATGAGAGTTTGGGAAGAGGGTGAGAATTAATTTTATACGAATAAAAGAAAGAAAGAGAAAGAGAAAAGAAGGAGAACGAGGTTGAAAGGAAGGAAGGAAGAAGGGAGGGAGGGAGGGAGGGAGGGAAGGAAGGAAGGAAGGAAGGAAGGAAGGAAGGAAGGAGGGAAGGAAGGAAGGAAGGAATGAATGAAGGAAGGAGGAAAGGAAGAAAGGAAGGAAGCAAGGAAGGAAGGAAGGAAGGAAGGAAAAAAGGAAGGAAAGAAAGAAGCAAGGGAAAAGGGAAGGAAAAGAGAAAGTAGGGAGAGAAGGAAAGAAGGAAAAAAGGAAGGAAGGAAGGAAGGAAGGAGGGAAGCAAGGAGGGAAGGAAGGAGGGAAGGAAGGAGGGAAGGAAGGAGGGAATGAATGAATGAATGAATGAATGAATGAATGAGGAAAGGAAGGAAGGAAGGAAGGAAGGAAGGAAGGAAGGAAGGAAGGAAGGAAGGAAGGAAGGAAGGAAGGAAGGAAGGAAGGAAGGAGAAATGGAATGGATGAGGAGATAATTACAAAAAGGAATTGATAAAAAAAGTTGAATATATTCTAATGCCCATTCCTTCTTTCTTTCTTTCAATGAAAAATGAATAGATCTTACAAGTGATGATCAACACGAGTGGTCTGAATGGAAGCCAACAAAAAGGACACCAACGGGTTCATGGGGCGCCCTCAACCATCGTAGAATCTGTGGAAATAAAACTATTCTGAAGATTGCATGTAATACAGCTGATGAAAAAGACGCCGAGAGCTTAGGCGAAAATATTACGTGTGATAAGGGTATTGGTTTTTATTGCCGTAATGTTGAACAAAGTAGCGCGGGTAAGAAATGCAGTGATTACAGATTCAGAGTAAGCTGTTCTTCATCAAAAGCGGGAGAAGGTAAAGTTACAGTTGTTAGTCGCTTGTGTGACCGTTTTTTATCTCTGTATTTCATTTCATTTCCGAGGTAGCATATGCGTATGGGGAGCGCGCGTGGGGTTGGTACTTGGATGGGTGACCGCTTGGGAATGACCCCGTTGTCGAGCTTGGAACTCATGTGAGTAGAGTTGTAGTTGATCTCTCCTGTGCTTCGAGGGTTTTTCGCCGGGTTCTCCGCTTTTCCTCCCTCCGTAAAATCAACCCCCACATCTTAGGTGTGATCCATGGTCTGAACTGTGTCGTATGGCGGCTGCCGGGAGCGCCTTTGATATGCCTCAACGCGGCCACGTTGATCTGCGTCCTTCGCAATTCAGCCGCTGCCTGCGAGTGTTTAACCATGTTTGGCGATTATTTTGAAGATTTAAGGATACATCGAGCTCAACATATGTTCAAATCATCTGAGTCTCAGTAGCTCAATGGTTAGAGCGTCTCACTGGTGATCAGAAGGTTGTGGGTTGTACACATATTCAATCTACGTTCAAATCATCTGAGTCTCAGTAGCTCAATGGTTAGAGCGTCCCACTGGTGATCATAAGGTTGTGGGTTGAACACATATTCAATCTACGTTCAAATCATCTGAGTCTCAGTAGCTCAATGGTTAGAGCGTCCCACTGGTGATCAGAAGGTTGTGGGTTGAACACATATTCAATCTACGTTCAAATCATCTGAGTCTCAGTAGCTCAATGGTTAGAGCGTCTCACTGGTGATCAGAAGATTGTGGGTTGTACACATATTCAATCTACGTTCAAATCATCTGAGTCTCAGTAGCTCAATGGTTAGAGCGTCCCACTGGTGATCAGAAGGTTGTGGGTTGTACACATATTCAATCTACGTTCAAATCATCTGAGTCTCAGTAGCTCAATGGTTAGAGCGTCCCACTGGTGATCAGAAGGTTGTGGGTTGTACTCATATTCAACCTACGTTCAAATCATCTGAGTCTCAGTAGCTCAATGGTTAGAGCGTCTCACTGGTGATCAGAAGGTTGTGGGTTGCACACACATTCAATCTAGGTTCAAATCATCTGAGTCTCAGTAGCTCAATGGTTAGAGCATCTCACTGGTGATCAGAAGGTTGTGGGTTGAACACATATTCAATCTACGTTCAAATCATCTGAGTCTCAGTAGCTCAATGGTTAGAGCGTCCCACTGGTGATCAGAAGGTTGTGGGTTGTACACATATTCAATCTACGTTCAAATCATCTGAGTCTCAGTAGCTCAATGGTTAGAGCGTCCCACTGGTGATCAGAAGGTTGTGGGTTGTACACATATTCAACCTACGTTCAAATCATCTGAGTCTCAGTAGCTCAATGGTTAGAGCGTCTCACTACTCATCAGAAGGTTACAGGTTGTACACATCTGCAACCTTAGCTCTCGATGTAGCTCGAAAAACATTTACACGCATAACTCTACAACAAAATCTATCTTTCTTTACCTTACAGTAACTCCAAGTCATCCTAATGCCAGCGGTTTTCCAACATCGGATATTGCAAGTAATGATAAATGTGATCCAAGTGAGTATATTACTAAACACAAGCTAGTGCATTGCTAAATAAAGAAATAAAGATATTTTTAATTTCGGGTCGTTCGGCAGAAATTCTATAGGTAATATTTCATAAACGAGTGGGAGTGTTTTACCAAGGGTTACAAACACAACAGGACAATTAAAATCACGAGGCCGTTATCCGAGTAATTTTCATTCTTCTCGATGTAAAATCATGTAAAACATGAGAAAATAATGAATAATCTACGTTCAAATCATCTCAGTCTCAGTAGCTCAATGGTTAGATCGTCTCACTGGTCATCAGAAGGTTGTGGGTTGTACACATATTCAATCTACGTTCAAATCATCCGAGTCTCAGTAGCTCAATGGTTAGAGCGTCTCACTGGTCATCAGAAGGTTGTGGGTTGTACACATATTCAACCTACGTTCAAATCATCTGAGTCTCAGTAGCTCAATGGTTAGATCGTCTCACTGGTCATCAGAAGGTTGTGGGTTGTACACATATTCAATCTACGTTCAAATCATCCGAGTCTCAGTAGCTCAATGGTTAGAACGTCTCACTGGTGATCAGAAGGTTGTGGGTTGTACACATATTCAATCTACGTTCAAATCATCTCAGTCCTAGTAGCTCAATGGTTAGAGCATCTCACTGGTGATCAGAAGGTCGTGGGTTGTACATAAAATTCAACCCACGTTCAAATCATCTGAGTTTTTCTCTGAGTTTAACTTACGACAGCTTGTACAGCAAAAACATACGAAAAAAACTTTACCAACTCAAGCTGAAAATACTAATAACATACAAAAAGTATTAATTTCTTCATTCGCCTTGTTAATAGGACTTAGACTCAGTTATCTCCAAGTTTCAAGTCTTCAGGTTGGTGTATCAAAAGAGATAACAATCTTCTCACAAACTGAAAGTCAACCAGGTGCGGAGTATCTCTATCTTGGTCGAGACAAGCAAGATAACAAGCATCGCTTTCTCATTCAGTTTGATTTACGCCAAGTTTCTCGTCGTTCAATTCTCCTTTCCGCCGTCTTACAACTCTTCCTAGTTTCAGCTGGCGATCCACGTGAAGGATTGCAGCACACGTTGGCAATCTACCCAATAACTAGCACAGACTGGCACGAAAATAATGTTACCACAGTGATTCCATGGAATGAAAACTATCTTGGTATTGACTCAGATGTAGATAAAACAAGGTAATTCCGGATTAGGAAGAATTACGAGTAACTGTGTTTCTTTGGGGCTATTCCGGAGTTTACGTTACGTTACTTTACTGCACTGCATTGTACGGTACCGTACTGTAATGTGATGCACTGCACGGCATTGTACTGCACTGCACTATAGTGTACTGTACTATACTGTACTGTGCTGTACTGTACTGTACTGTGCTGTGCTGCACTGTACTGCACTGTAAGTGTACTGTACTGTACTGTACTGTACTGTACTGTACTGTACTGTACTGTACTGTACTGTACTGTACTGTACTGTACTGTACTGTACTGTACTGTACTGTACTGTACTGTACTGTACTGTACTGTACTGTAAGTGTACTGTGCTGTGCTGTACTGCGCTGCACTGCACTGCATTGTACTGATTGTACTGTACTGTAAGTGTACTGTGCTGCACTGCACTGTACTGTAACTGTACTGTGCTGTAAGTGTACTGTACTGTAAGTGTACTGTACTGTGCTGTGCTGTACTGTGATGTACTGCGCTGTACTGTGCTGCACTGCACTGCACTGCACTGTACTGTAAGTGCACTGTACTGTAAGTGTACTGTACTGTACTGTACTGTACTGTACTGTGCTGTACTGTGCTGTGCTGTACTGTACTGTACTGTACTGTACTGTAAGTGTACTGTACTGTACTGTGCTGCACTGAAATGCACTGCACTGTACTGTACTGTACTGTACTGTAAGTGTACTGCACTGTGCTGTACTGTACTGCACTGTACTGTACTGTACTGTAAGTGTACTGTAAGTGTACTGTAAGTGTACTGTGCTGTACTGTGCTGTACTGCTCTGCACTGCATTGTACTGTACTGTAAGTGTACTGTACTGTGCTGCACTGCACTGTACTGTACTGTAACTGTGCTGTACTGTAAGTGTACTGTACTGTGCTGCACTGAAATGCACTGCACTGTACTGTACTGTAAGTGTACTGTACTGTACTGTACTGTACTGTAAGTGTACTGTACTGTGCTGCATTGCACTGCACTGAAATGCACTGCACTGAAATGCACTGCACTGCACTGTACTGTACTGTAAGTGTACTGTAAGTGTACTGTACTGTACTATACTTTACTGTACTGTACTGCACCTTAAAGTCAACATCTCGCAGTTAAAAGAATGAAGAGCTTAGTTTAGTCATAGTTTATGTTTAAACAACACGATTAATCAAACACTTTTTATCTTATTTTCTTCCTACAGTCTTGCAACGAGCGCCCTAATTCATTCTGAAGACAAAGAAGAATGGATTAATATTAATGTGCTTAAAATGGTATTTAATTGGAGGATCTCCAGCCGACGTCAAGATAATTATGGCTTCATGATAAAACTAGCGAACGAACAACAAGCCAAGACGCTTCTTCGCTTTGCGTCTAACTCGCACGCAAACACTGTAATTCAACCAAAAATTTTCATGTGCTTAAGCACCCCACCTTGGTAAATGCCGACAATAATATCACGATATATTTCACGACACTTTAATTTTGCAGTTTATTTTTAGCGCTTATCTGGTCTGTAGTTTTAGCGATGCCATCTTGTATTCGCAATGCATTATGGTCTATCCGAGGAAACAAGCTCAAATTAGGTGGCACACTAATGTGTAACACACAGATTGGGATTTTAATAGCTATTCAGGCAAATACTTGGCCATATTATATCGCAGTCAGGTTGTAGTAAGTAATAATTGTAATATTAATGTATTCATAAGAGTAATTATGAAGTACAGTAATCATAGGCCTACGAGGTGGAGGGCAGGGGGAGGCAGCTGCCCGTACGCCTATGGAAGTAATTTTAAAACAAGCAAACAAAACTAGCTTCATTTTTTAGCAGAAATGTACAAGTTATTTTTTTGGCTACATATAAAACTTGTGATACACAAAAACAATTTATATGTATACATATATATTATATAGTTACACACAGTAGCAATGTATGTTTCAAGTTTGTCTCTTTGGGGATTGGGTGTTGATTGTCTTCTATTTGTGTGCTTATTTAGTTGATTTGAAGCGATTTATCCATGTTTTCGTTAGGACTTTAGACCCGAATTTGTTGCCCAGGGTAGGGACATGGACAATTTTTTTTCTCAAAATGTCTAATGCCCAAGTGTTCGCCGGGGGGGGGGGGGGGATGGGCACAATTGGAATTGACTCGTACATTAGTATTTATCATATTCTAAGCATCTTCTAGACATTATATTTGAGTGACTATCTTCTAGTACACCGTCTCAAACATTATAATATCACTGGGCCACTCTGGCTACAAAAACTCACCGAGATATCTTGCAAGTATTGTCTCGTCGAACATCTTTCGTCTGTATGTGGACATGTGGTGCATGTGGTACGTTTGCGAGCTTGGTGTAATGTAACAGACGTTTGGTGGACGTTCGTCAAGCTCAATTACTCAGAACATGTTTCTGAGCCGCAGACAGGGATTGAACCTGCAACCTTCTGATGACCAGTTAGACGCTCTAATCATTGAGTCACTGAGGCTCAGATGGAGAGCTAAGGTTGAAAATTCATAGTCACATGTGCTCCTAAGTGATAGCGTTTTGCATATGAGATGTAGTTAAAGTGATATGATAAGTTGTACGACGTATACATGTAGTGCACGTGGTGCATGTGGTACGTTTGTGAGCTTGGTGTAATGTACGTTTGGTAGATGTTCGTCAAGCTCAATTACTCAGAAAATGATTCTGAGCCCCAGACAGGGATTGAACCTGCAACCTTCTGATGACCAGTTAGACGCTCTAATCATTGAGGGGGATTTGAGCCACTGAGGTTCAGATGGAGAGCTAAGGTTGCAAATTCAAGGTCATACGTGCGTCCAAACCGGTAGCGTCTGCATACGAGATGTACAGTTAAATTGAGGGGGTGTACAATACAATACACGAATTGCAATAGCGAGATGCAATCTAAAATGGAAGACACACAATGAACAAGTCCATTTACTAAAACAACAAGTTATATCAAGACTTGTACACGCGCGAAAGAAGATACGGTTGAATATAACCAAGGAATAAATATTTATAATTAAGCGAGACAGTACAAAATAAAATTAACCAAATTTAATACTCTCAAGATATTCAAAAGCATTCGCATCGAAACACTTTTTCAGAGGCGGCGAGGCGGCGCACGTAAACATATTTTAAAACGGTTAGAACAAGTGCGAGATATGAATCTATTGAGAATACACTTACGGAATACCAAATGGCAGTTTCATGTTTGCGTCCCGTGTAGAAAGTTGAGTTATTCAGCCTCCGTTACTCCAGTAGTGCGTTTTAATGTGCGAGTTATGTACGGGCAAAACCAGATGTACTCTATATCTCGTCGTAAGGTTATTTTTGCCACTTCCAAATATGTTCGTAGTCAACTCGGTGGCGTCCACTGACGCGCCTTTGTTAGTTGTGGCGCGTTACGTTGTCAACACTCATTGATTGCGCCAAACGACACTTGGTTGTTAATTAATTAAGTACGCCTTTGATTAGATTGTATTTATGTTTCATATTATTAAGATGACCTCTTGCCCTGGAGGACTGACAAAATACCAATGATAACAATAATATGATAACAACAACGAGGACAACAGCAGCAACAGAAACAGCAACAACAACAACAACAACAACAGCAGCAGCAGCAGCAACAGAAACAGCAACAACAACAACAACAACAACAACAGCAGCAGCAGCAAGAACAACAACAGCAACAACATCAACGACAAAACAACAGCAACAACAACAACGTCGACGATGACGACGACAACACCACCACCAACAACAACAACAACAACAACAACAACAACAACAACACCAACACCACCAACAACACCACCAACACCACCAACAACACCGCCAACAACACCACCAACAACACCACCACCACCATCACCACCACCACCAACAACAACAACAACAACAACAACAACAACAACAACAACAACACCAACAACAACAACAACAACGATAACAATAATAATAGCTATAGTTGCGCGCGGACAAGCGAGAGAACTGTATCTGGGTATATTTCCGATCGAAATGTAAGACGGGCAAGATCTTGGACGACTGAGTAGTTTCTAAAAATTCGACCTCCCAAATTGAATCCTACTCTATTATTTAGAAATATTTCGGCACTCGGCAGATCACTCGTCCCTCTTCAGATGCAACGTCTGAGGAGATGACTGAAACGAAATTAAGATCAGTGGTCTAAATAAAGTAATGATTTATACTAATGTCATCCTTGTGTGAAATGACACCATTATATATTGACTTTTGGAGAGATAGCCATTAAGTGGTGACCCCATATTTTTATAATTACACTTATACTTAAATCTCCGTGAGATATCTACATTAAGTTGTGACCTCCTATTCGAGGGCCAAAGCACTCCAAAAATCCCGTATACTTCGACGAAAAATCCGCAAAAGTCCGCGAAAAGTCCAGCGGAATTTTAAAAATCCTTAAAAATAAAAAAAATCCAAAAAAATTCTGGAAAATCCATGAAAATCCATGGAAATCCTTTGAAAATCCGACTCAATTGATCAAAATCCCCAGAAATTGCTGGATAGAGCAAAGTGAAAAGGTGGTAAACTGTCAACAATAGTTTTTATAACGAAATACTGACGTTTCAAGCGGAGCCCTTCATCAGCTTAGCAAAATGTAGAGTCAGTGCTGCGTAGGCAGTGTTTTAGCAGGGGCGGATCTAGACTGTATCAACTGTATCATATGATACAGTCAGATTTTCACTTAATAATTAAATTCAAATAAATTAAGATTTGAATAATTACATTTCACAAGTAGCTTTTTCAAAGTTCAGCAACATCATTTTCAAATTCTTTGATGTTAATGTGCGCAATTTTTCAAAGCTTAAAATAAGTTCTGTTCTACGACCAGCGAGACGAACTCGCACTTTTCTGTAGGAAATTCTCGGTAGCCCGCAAAAATTGCCCGTAAGCGCATCCCCACCAGCCTGCGTTTCCTTGCCAGTGAAGCATCGCGCAAAAGGCGCTCTCGTCTCGATTCTTTATTGGCGATGTGTTCCCGATTAGGTTACGATTGATACAGTTGTGCTAAATATAGTAACTGTAGCGACTGTATCTGATACAGTTGAGTCGTCATTGACTGTATCAAACCAATCAAAATGCTTGATTTTGGTCACGTTTTGCTGCAGTTTCCACACTTCCGATACAGTTGACTGTATCGGAGCAGTCTCCGACGATCTAAATATGATTATGGCGTGATGTGATTTAGTTTTATGCAACTTTACGAGCGGCAAGCGCCTCTAACTCACCATGGCGTCCAACAGTGTTCTACAACAGCTGTTGCGTGTCTTGGATAATGGAAGTTATTCTCCGGAGGAAAAGGCGAGTAGATTACTCCCTCTTAAGCGTATTGTGAGAAGTGTCTTACAGCCGAATTTGCTGTGTCTAATTTTGTGAAGCTACAGTTCCCTCGCAGCCAGGAACCGCGCTCTTCAAATCAGCACCCAGCTGTGAGGTATAAAGTTCATGAATAATAAATATTTTAGCTACTAATATTATGCACTAAATTTGGAGTATGCTAATGAGAGTGACTGATACTGTCCTTGACTTGTGTGTATTGATTTACATTAAAATGAAGACTTACTCGAGTCGGCGTAAAGCAAAGTACTGAGTGATAGTTGCTGTTCTGATATGCTTTTGAAAATATCATTAATTTAGTTGTATTAAATGTTGTCGTTAATTTTAAAACATCATGAACCTCTCTGTATACTAGTGTCTGTGTCATCATCGTTTTGATCACAATGGCATTAACACATTTGAATGTGCAATTCTGAGTATAATTATTTGCTAGTAATATTACAATGTCCAGGTAACCCATGCATTTAGAATGGGAATATAAAAGTAGATGTCTGGGCTTATTATAGCCTAATTAATTTATAAAGTATGATAGCTTGCCGATATAGGTAGGCTGACCTGTATATTGAGTATTAAATAATCTACAGTAACATAAACAGTTTTAGTTGTTGACAATATTTATTACTAAACATTTTATAATACATGTTAACTTTAATTTGTCGTTTTTGGTTATTTATATTCATGAAAAATTTAAGTTGCGCGTGCCGCTGTATTTTGTCTAAACATTCCCTCAGATTGCAGGAAATCGCATTTCCGGTGTCTTAATTTTCAAAATTTTCCGGGGGGAATGCCCCCGGACCTCCCTAACTTTGGAGTCATCACAAATACGATACAGTCAGATTTTCTCCTAGATCCGCCCCTGTTTAGATAGTCTCCTTCGCAGACGTTCTTATGGCTCGCTGTTTTACATAGAGCAAAGTAAAAAGTTGGTACACTGCTGAGAATAGTTTTAATAACAAACTGATACTGACATTTCAAGCGGAGCCCTTCATCAGAGTAGCTAAAATGTACTGCTGTGTAGGACTAAGTGTGTGAGATAGAGCAAAGTGAAAAGGTGATAAACTGCTAAGATTAGTTTTTATAACGAAATAGTTGAGACCTTCATCAGAGTAAAATGTAGAGTGTTGTGTAGGCAGTGTTTTGGATAGCCGAGCAAAGTAAAAAGATATGGTACTGAAACTGCTAAGAATAGTTTTCATAACGAAATACTGACGTTTCAAGCAGAGCCCTTCATCAGAGTAAAATGTAGAGTGTTGTGTAGGCAGTGTTTTGGATAGCCGAGCAAAGTAAAAAGATATGGTACTGAAACTGATAAGAATAGTTTTCATAACGAAATACTGACGTTTCAAGCAGAGCCCTTCATCAGAGTAAAATGTGGAGTGTTGTGTAGGCAGTGTTTTGGATAGCCGAGCAAAGTAAAAAGATATGGTACTGAAACTGCTAAGAATAGTTTTCATAACGAAATACTGACGTTTCAAGCAGAGCCCTTCATCAGAGTAAAATGTAGAGTGTTGTGTAGGCAGTGTTTTGGATAGCCGAGCAAAGTAAAAAGATATGGTACTGAAACTGATAAGAATAGTTTTCATAACGAAATACTGACGTTTCAAGCAGAGCCCTTCATCAGAGTAAAATGTGGAGTGTTGTGTAGGCAGTGTTTTGGATAGCCGAGCAAAGTAAAAAGATATGGTACTGAAACTGCTAAGAATAGTTTTCATAACGAAATACTGACGTTTCAAGCAGAGCCCTTCATCAGAGTAAAATGTAGAGTGTTGTGTAGGCAGTGTTTTGGATAGCCGAGCAAAGTAAAAAGATATGGTACTGAAACTGATAAGAATAGTTTTCATAACGAAATACTGACGTTTCAAGCAGAGTCCTTCATCAGAGTAAAATGAAGAGTGTTGTGTAGGCAGTGTTTTGGATAGCCGAGCAAAGTAAAAAGATATGGTACTGAAACTGCTGAGAATAGTTTTCATAACGAAATACTGACGTTTCAAGCAGAGCCCTTCATCAGAGTAAAATGTGGAGTGTTGTGTAGGCAGTGTTTTGGATAGCCGAGCAAAGTAAAAAGATATGGTACTGAAACTGATAAGAATAGTTTTCATAACGAAATACTGACGTTTCAAGCAGAGTCCTTCATCAGAGTAAAAAGTAATCTTGTAATGAATAATAATTATACGCAGTGTAAACTGTTTTAGATAGAGAAAAGTGAAAAGATGGTACACTGCCAAGAATAGTTTTTATAACGAAATACTGACGGAGCCCCTCATCAGACTAAAATGTAGAGTGCTGTGTAGGCAGTGTTTTGGATGAGAGCAAAGTGAAAAGATTGTAAACTGCCGAGATTAGTTTTGATAACGAAATATTGACGTTTAGAGCAGAGGCCTTCATCAGAGTAAAATGTAGAGTGCTGCCGAAAAGATTGTAAATTGCCAACTGTGCCAAGAATAGTTTTCATAACGAAATACTGACGTTTCGATCGGAGCCCTTCACCAGACTAAAATGTAGAGTGCTGTGTAATGGTAATTGCCAAGAATAATTTTTATAACGAAATACTGACATTTTGAGCGGAGCCCTTAATTCTTCAGAGAAAAATGTAGATGATGATGATGATGATGATGATGATGATGATGATGATGACTTTATTTATACACGCTAACCCCGTCAACACGAGCTGATTTCCAGGAGGGGCGTGTAAAACATTAAATAGAAATATACAAGATATAGTAAAAATAGTAGTAGAAAACTATTTACATGAGTATTAGATAGGGTTATAGTAGAACGAAAGCTAGTTACATGTAGTTGATTGTAGAAGAAAGCTATTTATAAAAATTATATAGATTTCGTACGTTAGTCAATAATGTGAGTAGCGATTTTATTTTCAAAACATGAAAGGGAATTACTCTCCCTAATTTCTTTTGGTAAAGAATTCCATAAGTATGCCCCGTCAAACATGAAACTTCTTTTCATGCTATTGGTACGTGGTTGAGGTAAACAAAGCGTATTTGAAGTGTTCCGAAGTTCATAGCCTGAAATCTCACTTTTGTACGTAAAAAGATCAGCGAGAGACTTAGGACCCACTTCGTTTAATAATTTAAACATAGTGAAGGTACCGACAAGATTTCTAGCAACAAAACTGACGTTTCAAGTGGAGCCCTTCACCAGAATAAAATGAGATCGTAATTAGGTTTCGAAACTCGAAACTGAAAAGGAGCTTGGCATGACTGTGTTGATGAGGACAATGAATCCATATGGACATATGGAGAGATATACGAGTATAGAAGAGGAAAATAGCAATAGTTAATAATCTTCACTGTGATTGGCGGCTTTTCTAATGTATATCCGATATGCTCCTTAATCATCAGACTAACACAGCATGCTTAGTACACAGGATGAATACTTGAGGTAGAAAGAAGAATCTTCCTGGTTAATTTCTCGCTTTGCCAACTTTTCTGCCGAGAATAGACAATATGTTCGTTGGACGGGAAGCGATAGGATTCTTGCTGTAAGTATCATGTAAGCTGTACACAAAACTAGAAGAGGGAAAACAGCGTCTTATTCCAAAGATCGTTAATCGATCTAATATATACTTTGGTCTTTGTGAGGTTAAACGACGTGAAAAGTCCCTAAACTGCGCAGATTTTTTAGCAACGAAATACTGACGTTTCAAGCGGAGTCCTTCAGTATTTCGTTACTAAAAATCACGGTGTTTCACCCCCTTTTGGTTTAGTTCTATCCAAAATACTGCCTATGTAGCTCTCTGCGTTTGGCTTGGTTACTAGTAAATATAGTTTGTTGGTTTACAGCGTGCCGGATATCTTCGTTAAAACACGAGCATATGACACCGTGTGTGATAGTCCTTCAAATATTACACTGACTGTACAGTATAGTGTGACAGTGTATATTTACTTAGTAAACGTAACTGATATT
>JAWNZC010000396.1:952500-960000 GCA_035771165.1 Paragorgia papillata | reverse complement strand
CGCTGACTAGACTTTGATGAGCGCTGATATATTGATATAATACCACGTATTATAAGCGCGCGCAACCCAGTCAAGCTCAGACCACGCTGACAAGACTTTGATGAGCGCTGAGATAATCCCCGTGTCTGCTGACTAGCATTGTCTCCTTTTTTACTTTGCCTAAATTACATTTAGCCACATTAAAATTTATTTCATTGTGATAGATAATGATGAATGTAAAGAGCGACATCGTTGTGTTCAGAATTGTGTCAACACACCAGGAAGTTTCAGGTGTTCGTGCAACGCAGGATACGAGTTGACAGCTGATGGATATAACTGTACAGGTATGTAGGTAAACTGTACAGGTATACAGTCCGGCTAACGCGTTTATATAATAAGTTTAGCATTACAATATTGTACAAATATTTTTCAAGAATCCAATGTCCAATTTAAAAACATTTTTTCTCAGTTATTCCAGAATATGAAGTGAAATTTGAGACCGAAGGTTACGAGGTGACTATTTCAGAAGGAATTTCTAAGTACACCACAGTAATGACAGCAAGAGCTTACGCAAATGAGACAAGCAAGCCAATCAAATACAGTTTAACAAGAAGATATCCGAAACCAAACAGAATTGGAAAATATCCTTTTCGCATCTCGACTCACACAGGTTTGACATTTCGTTTTTCTTGCAACTCTAAGCTTCATATTGGTTGGTGAACATGTCGTAACAATAGACCTTTTCACCAATAGCGGCGCCATCTTGAATTCGCAATGCATTGCGGTCTATCCAGGGTAACAAGCTTTATTAAAAAGGTGATTTTTTCTTTATAAATACTTTCGTGGCAACAATATAATCGTTGTGATATTGGTAAAAGCCACAATTCTTGGACGTATAAGGATAGATTCATGACAAATGTATCCTTATACGTCCAAGCATTATTAGTTTTACTAATATTACAACGTTCATATTTAGACATTGTTGCCACGAAAGTATTTAGAGAGATAAATTTACCGCATTGTGTCTCCACACTAAGCAATCACCTTTTTAATTGAGCTTGTTACCCTGGATAAACCACAATGTATTGCGAATTCAAGATGGCGCCGCTATTGGTGAAAAGGTCCAAGGTGGATATAGTGGTGGTGATGGTTATACAGTAGTTGTCGTTGTTCTGGTAATGGTTGTCGTTGTTCTGGTAATGGTTGTCGTTATGGATCTGGTTATAATTGTGGTTATGGTTGTTGTTGTTGGCGCTGCTTCTGCTGCTGTCGTCGTCGTTGTCGTCACTTGTCATAGTTGATGTTGCGTCGTTGTTATTGTTGCTGTTGTTGTTGTTGGTGGTGGTGGTGGTGGTGGTGGTGGTGGTTGTTGTTGTTGTTGTTGTTGTTGTTGTTGTTGGTGGTGGTGGTGGTGTTGATGGTGGTGGTGTTGATGTTGTTGTTGTTGCTGCTGTCGTTGTTGTTGTTGTTGTTGTTGTTGTTGTTGTTGTTGTTGTTGTTGTTGTTGTTGCTGATATCGTTGTTGTGCTGTTGTAAATAGCAGCGGTGACAGCTGGAACGAAGTACGATGTTGTTGCTGTCGTCGTCGTTGTTGTTGTTGCTGCTGCTGTCGTTGTTGTTGTTGTTGTTGTTGTAGTTGTTGCTGTTGTTGCTGATGTCTGCTGTTGTAAATAGCAGCGGTGACAGCAGGAACGAAGTACGATGCTAGGATAGAAATATTCTCAAAAAAAGTCATATAATTTTTTTCAAGGTGAGATTACAACTCGAAGACGTCTCCCCCCTGATATCTATGAATACAAAATGACAGTGAGAGCAGAGGTTAACAGTGTAAGCTACGCCATGCTCCCAGTCTACGTCAACGTCACTCCAATCACGTCCAACATAAAAAACATCAGTTTCTCGCGTCCACACTACTCTGCAATCATTATCGACAACCTGGAGCAAGGCAAAGTCTTTCTCAGTCTTCCAATTACGCCATCCGCCGCCTCCGATTACGTGATCTATGACATTTCAGGGAAAACCCAGGAGAAGGACGTTCTCGCTACTCAGTATTTCAAGATTGATAAGGGTTTGGGTAACCTGAAAATCAAGCGAGATTTAAACGAACTGAGACTGGGTGCTAGAAATGATTCTGAGAAGTTTGAGTTTACCGTCGTCGCTCGACTCCGGAGCAAGACGATCGTAACAGCTTCGGCGCTTATAACGGTCATCGTTATTCCGGCCTATTCCGGAGATATTTATCCACAACTTGACGAGGAAAAACGAGCTGAGTCACGTAATCTGCCAAAAGTCGAGCACGCCAAAGCGGCAAAATTTCAACCTCATCGCTTCTTTCGGCAACTTTCGCCATTCGCTCGGGATATTTCGAAAGCGGAAAGAAAATTCCAAAAACACATTGAGGACATACGTATCAGAGTGAGAGAAGATTATGTAGGTAAGAAAATAAAAAAGATTGAAAATTGTTGAAACTAAATCACGCTGAATGTTCCTCAACTATGATCATAGTGTTACTTGGGTTACATTTGGTACATTTGGTACACGTGGTACATTTGGTAGATGTGGTAAATTTGGTGGTACATGTGGTACATTTGGTAGATGTGGTACATTTGGTACATGTGGTAAATTTGGTACATGTAGTACATTTGGTACGTGTGGTGCATGTGATACATTTGGTACTTGTAGTAGATTTGGTACATGTGATACATTTCATAGATGTGGTACATTTGATACATGTGGTACATTTCATAGATGTGGTACATTTCGTAGATGTGGTACATTTCGTAGATGTGGTACATTTCGTAGATGTGGTACATTTGGTACATGTAGTACATTTAGTGCGTGTGGTAAATTTGGTAGATGTGGTAAATTTGGTAGATGTGGTACATTTGGTAGATGTGGTACATTTCGTAGATGTGGTACATTTGGTACATGTAGTACATTTAGTGCGTGTGGTAAATTTGGTAGATGTGGTAAATTTGGTAGATGTGGTACATTTGGTAGATGTGATACATTTGGTAGATGTGGTACATTTGGTAGATGTGATACATTTGGTAGATGTGGTACATTTGGTAGATGTGGTAAATTTGGTAGATGTGATACATTTGGTAGATGTGGTACATTTGGTAGATGTGATACATTTGGTAGATGTGGTACATTTGGTAGATGTGGTACATTTGGTAGATGTGGTCCATTTGGTAGATGTGGTACATTTGGTAGATGTGGTCCATTTGGTAGATGTGGTACATTTGGTCCATGTGGTCCATTTGGTACATGTGGTCTATTTGGTAGATGTGGTCCATTTGATAGATGTGGTCCATTTGATAGATGAGGTCCATTTGGTAGATGTGGTGCATTTGGTAGATGTGGTACATTTGGTCCATGTGGTCCATTTGGTACATGTGGTCTATTTGGTAGAGGTGGTCCATTTGATAGATGTGGTCCATTTGATAGATGTGGTACATTTGGTAGATGTGGTCCATTTGGTAGATGTGGTACATTTGGTCCATGTGGTCCATTTGGTACATGTGGTCTATTTGGTAGATGTGGTCCATTTGGTAGATGTGGTCCATTTGGTAGATGTGGTACATTTGGTAGATGTCGTACATGTGGTACAGTTGGTACATGTGGTACATTTGGTACATTTGAAACACGTCTCTTCGTGTGCGATATATTACCCTCCGTCTTCATTTCATCGAGGTGTTTTTTGTCTCTCCGTTTTAGGTCAGAGACTGCGAAGTGCTGATAGAAATTTAATCGTATCAAATCTCCCAGCGATATGCTTAGCATCGCATGATAAACTACAAGAACTGATTAATGCCTCACACTGCGTCATCCCGAAATCAGACTGCTCCAATAAGGCCTATCATTCAAGATACAGAACGTTTGATGGCACTTGCAACAATCTGAACCACACATTGTGGGGTGCCGCTAATATGCCTTTCAATCGAATAATCCCATCAAAATACTGGGACAAGGAGGGACGTGGAGAACCAATAGGTTTTCCAGGGCAAGAGAATAGAGCTCCAACGCTGCCCTCGCCTCATCGCATTAGCGAAGAGTATATTATACATAGAGAATGTGGAAAAGCGAGTAACTACTCTCATATGATGATGCAATGGGGACAGTTTCTTGACCATGACATCACATTTACTGGGGAAAGTGACGGCTCCGAACATTGCGATACACCACGGTAAGTCACGTGGTTGACACCACAACATTGTTCACAGTTGACACCACAACATTGTTCACAGTTGACAGCACAACATTGTTCACAGTTGACAACACAACATTGTTCACAGTTGACAGCACAACATTGTTCACAGTTGACAACACAACATTGTTCACAGTTGACAACACAACATTGTTCACAGTTGACAACACAACATTGTTCACAGTTGACAACACAACATTGTTCACAGTTGACAACACAACATTGTTCACAGTCAACAACACAACATTGTTCACAGTTGACAGCACAACATTGTTCACAGTTGACAACACAACATTGTTCACAGTCAACAACACAACATTGTTCACAGTTGACAGCACAACATTGTTCACAGTTGACAACACAACATTGTTCACAGTTGACAACACAACATTGTTCACAGTTGACAACACAACATTGTTCACAGTCAACAACACAACATTGTTCACAGTTGACAACACAACATTGTTCACAGTCGACAGCACAACATTGTTCACAGTTGGCAGCACAACATTGTTCACAGTTGACAGCACAACATTGTTCACCGTTGACAGCACAACATTGTTCACAGTTGACAACACAACATTGTTCACAGTTGTCAACACAACATTGTTCACAGTTGGCATCACAACATTGTTCACAGTTGGCAACAGAACATTGTTCACAGTTGACAGCACAACATTGTTCACAGTTGACAACACAACATTGTTCACAGTTGACAACACAACATTGTTCACAGTTGACAGCACAACATTGTTCACAGTTGACAACACAACATTGTTCACAGTTGACAATACAACATTGTTCACAGTTGACAACACAACATTGTTCACAGTTGACAACACAACATTGTTCACAGTTGACAATACAACATTGTTCACAGTTGACAATACAACATTGTTCACAGTTGGCAGCACAACATTGTTCACAGTTGACAATACAACATTGTTCACAGTTGGCAGCACAACATTGTTCACAGTTGACAATACAACATTGTTCACAGTTGGCAGCACAACATTGTTCACAGTTGACAGCACAACATTGTTCACAGTTGGCAGCACAACATTGTTCACAGTTGACAGCACAACATTGTTCACAGTTGACAACACAACATTGTCACAGCTGACAGCACAACATTGTTCACAGTTGACAACACAACATTGTCTCAGTTGACAACACAACATTGTCTCAGCTGACAGCACAATATTGTTCACAGTTGACAACACAACATTGTTCACAGTTGACAATACAACATTGTTCACAGTTGACAACACAACATTGTTCACAGTTGACAGCACAACATTGTTCACAGTTGACAACACAACATTGTCCACAGTTGACAATACAACATTGTTCACAGTTGACAACACAACATTGTTCACAGTTGACAGCACAACATTGTTCACAGTTGACAACACAACATTGTTCACAGTTGACAATACAACATTGTTCACAGTTGACAACACAACATTGTTCACAGTTGACAGCACAACATTGTTCACAGTTGACAATACAACATTGTTCACAGTTGACAATACAACATTGTTCACAGTTGACAACACAACATTGTTCACAGTTGACAATACAACATTGTGCACAGTTGACAACACAACATTTTTCACAGTTGACAGCACAACATTGTTCACAGTTGACAACACAACATTGTTCACAGTTGACAGCACAACATTGTTCACAGTTGACAACACAACATTGTTCACAGTTGACAACACAACATTGTTCACAGTTGACATTTCTTCTTTATTTATTCAGTTGTGATGGATCCGAAGAGGACTATGAGTATCCCTGTTATCCCATAATGTACTCTAGTCCGAGCCAGGGATGTACCAGGTTTACGCGGTCAGCGGCAGCTTGCCAGACAGACCCAACAAATATTAAGAATCGAGAACAACTCAACTTGGTAACGTCTTACATAGACGGATCACAGATTTATGGATCGTCAGAAGAGGACGCCAATAGACTTAGAGACTTCGAAGGTGAGAAGGCAAAGATAAGGCAAGGAAGTGAGTAAAAGTGCAAGCACTTTTCTCACATGTGGTCAAGGCAAGGCAGGGGGGGGGGGCAAAATACCCAGGGCCCGGGACCTTGCTGTGCCCCTAACACTCCTAAAACTAAAGTAGACGGGTATTCTATAATAGCTCTTGACTTTTTCTCTTTCAGAGGACGGAGGATACCTTCGTATGACGAAAGACCACCTTTTGCCTGACTTGCAAAAAACCCTCAAGCCTCCTAACAACCTGTGCAGCTTCTCGGGTGGTTGTTTTGCTGCAGGCGACCTGCGGGCCAACGAGCTGATGGTACTAGCCTCAATGCACACACTGTGGGTACGAGAGCATAATAGACTGGCGGCCTTCCTGAAAGCCATGAACCCAAGCTGGAACTCAGGGAAATTGTTTCAAGAAGCCAGGATGATAGTGATCGCTGAACTACAGCATATCACGTACAACGAATTCCTTCCCAAGCTCCTTGGTATAGATGCACTGCCAGATTACGGAGGTTATGATGAAAACGTAAACGCAACCGTTTTTAACAGTTTCGCCGCTGCGGCGTTCCGCCTTGGTCATAGTTTGGTCCGTAATTGTTTCGCTCGTCTAGATCATAACTTTGATCCTATAGGCCCAGATATACCATTAAAGAACGCGTTTTTTAATAACACGTTTATTCATGTAGAAGGAATTGAACCATTTCTCCTTGGCTTGCTTGGGAATGGCTCCAAATCAGCGAGTCGTGGAATGGCCGTTGGATTAACGAAGCACTTGTTCCAACAGGTAACAGACCGCAAACTTCAGATAATTCTACTTTTCGAAATAAGTCATTTTGAATACAAGATCCTTAATTTAAAATGAAAAAATACTTACGATAATAAGCGTCCCGAAAATAGGTCTATTGGCTTATGCATACGATTTCCATTTCGTAATGTGTGATGCGTAGTGCGTGATGCCTATAGTGCGTGATGCCTATAGTGCGTGATGCCTATAGTGCGTGATGCCTATAGTGCGTGATGCCTATAGTGCGTGATGCCTATAGTGCGTGATGCCTATAGTGCGTGATGCGTAGTGCGTGATGCCTATAGTGCGTGATGCCTATAGTGCGTGATGCCTATAGTGCGTGATGCCTATAGTGCGTGATGCCTATAGTGCGTGATGCCTATAGTGCGTGATGCGTAGTGCGTGATGCCTATAGTGCGTGATGCGTAGTGCGTGATACGTGGTGCGTGATACGTATTTTATGTATTCTCTATTTATTTCAACAGCCGGGATCTGAACATGGCTTTGATCTCGCCGCGTTAAACATTC
>JAWNZC010000396.1:847500-950000 GCA_035771165.1 Paragorgia papillata | reverse complement strand
TAATTAGAAAAAGGAATTGATAAAAAAAGTTGAATATATTCTAATGCCCATTCCTTCTTTCTTTCTTTCAATGAAAAATTAATAGATCTTACAAGTGATGATCAACACGAGTGGTCTGAATGGAAGCCAACAAAAAGGACACCAACGGGTTCATGGGGCGCCCTCAACCATCGTAGAATCTGTGGAAATAAAACTATTCTGAAGATTGCATGTAATACAGCTGATGAAAAAGACGCCGAGAGCTTAGGCGAAAATATTACGTGTGATAAGGATATTGGTTTTTATTGCCGTAATGTTGAACAAAGTAGCGCGGGTAAGAAATGCAGTGATTACAGATTCAGAGTAAGCTGTTCTTCATCAAAAGCGGGAGAAGGTAAAGTTACAGTTGTTAGTCGCTTGTGTGACCGTTTTTTATCTCTGTATTTGATTTCATTTCCGAGGTAGCATATGCTTATGAGGAGCGCGCGTGGGGTTGGTACTTGGATGGGTGACCGCTTGGGAATGACCCCGTTGTCGAGCTTGGAACTCATGTGAGTAGAGTTGTAGTTGATCTCTCCTGTGCTTCGTGGGTTTTTCGCCGGGTTCTCCGCTTTTCCTCCCTCCGTAAAATCAACCCCCACATCTTAGCTGTGATCCGTGGGCTGAACTGTGTCGTATGGCGGCTGCCTGGAGCGCCTTTGATATGCCTCAACGCGGCCACGTTGATCTGCGTCCGCAATTCAGCCGCTGGCTGCGAGTGTTTAACCATGTTTGGCGATTATTTTGAAGATTTAAGCATACATCGAGCTCAACATATGTTCCAATCATCTGAGTCTCAGTAGCTCAATGGTTAGAGCGTCTCACTGGTGATCAGAAGGTTGTGGGTTGTACACATATTCAATCTACGTTCCAATCATCTGAGTCCCAGTAGCTCAATGGTTAGAGCGTCTCACTGGTGATCAGAAGGTTGTGGGTTGTACACATATCCAATCTACGTTCAAATCATCTGAGTCTCAGTAGCTCAATGGTTAGAGCATCTCACTGGTGATCAGAAGGTTGTGGGTTGTACACATATTCAATCTACGTTCCAATCATCTGAGTCTCAGTAGCTCAATGGTTAGAGCGTCTCACTGGTGATCAGAAGGTTGTGGGTTGCACACACATTCAATCTACGTTCAAATCATCTGAGTCACAGTAGCTCAATGGTTAGAGCATCTCACTGGTGATCAGAAGGTTGTGGGTTGTACACATATTCAACCTACGTTCAAATCATCTGAGTCTCAGTAGCTCAATGGTTAGAGCATTTCACTGGTGATCAGAAGGTTGTGGGTTGCACACACATTCAATCTACGTTGAAATCATCTGAGTCACAGTAGTTCAATGGTTAGAGTGTCTCACTGGTGATCAGAAGGTTGTGGGTTGTACACATATTCAACCTACGTTTAAATCATCTGAGTCACAGTAGTTCAATGGTTAGAGCGTCTCACTGGTGATCAGAAGGTTGTGGGTTGTACACATATTCAATCTAAGTTCAAATCATCTGAGTCTCATGCAGTAGCTCAATGGTTAGAGCGTCTCACTGGTGATCAGAAGGTTGTGGGTTGCACACACATTCAATCTAGGTTCAAATCATCTGAGTCTCAGTAGCTCAATGGTTAGAGCATTTCACTGGTGATCAGAAGGTTGTGGGTTGCACACACATTCAATCTACGTTGAAATCATCTGAGTCACAGTAGCTCAATGGTTAGAGTGTCTCACTGGTGATCAGAAGGTTGTGGGTTGTACACATATTCAACCTACGTTTAAATCATCTGAGTCACAGTAGTTCAATGGTTAGAGCGTCTCACTGGTGATCAGAAGGTTGTGGGTTGTACACATATTCAATCTAAGTTCAAATCATCTGAGTCTCATGCAGTAGCTCAATGGTTAGAGCGTCTCACTGGTGATCAGAAGGTTGTGGGTTGCACACACATTCAATCTAGGTTCAAATCATCTGAGTCTCAGTAGCTCAATGGTTAGAGCGTCTCACTGGTGATCAGAAGGTTGTGGGTTGCACACACATTCAATCTAGGTTCAAATCATCTGAGTCTCAGTAGCTCAATGGTTAGAGCGTCTCACTGGTGATCAGAAGGTTGTGGGTTGCACACACATTCAATCTAGGTTCAAATCATCTGAGTCTTAGTAGCTCAATGGTTAGAGCGTCTCACTGGTGATCAGAAGGTTGTGGGTTGTACACATATTCAATCTAAGTTCAAATCATCTGAGTCTCATGCAGTAGCTCAATGGTTAGAGCGTCTCACTGGTGATCAGAAGGTTGTGCGTTGTACACATATTCAATCTACGTTCAAATCATCTGAGTCTCAGTAGCTCAATGGTTAGAGTGTCTCACTAGTCATCGGAAGGTTACAGGTTGTACACATCTGCAACCTTAGCTCTCCATCTGAGTCCCAGTAGCTCAATGGTTAGAGCGTCTCACTGGCGATCAAAAGGTTGTGGGTTCGAGTACCGTTTGGGAACTCAGAAATTTTTTTTGGGTAAAATACATGTAGCTCGAAAAACATTTACACGCATAACTCTACAACAAAATCTATCTTTCTTTACCTTACAGTAACTCCAAGTCATCCTAATGCCAGCGGTTTTCCAACATCGGATATTGCAAGTAATGATAAATGTGATCCAAGTGAGTATATTACTAAACACAAGCTAGTGCATTGCTAAATAAAGAAATAAAGATATTTTGAATTTCGGGTCGTTCGGCAGAAATTCTATAGGTAATATTTCATAAACGAGTGGGAGTGTTTTACCAAGGGTTACAAACACAAGAGGACAATTAAAATCACGAGGCCGTTATCCGAGTAATTTTCATTCTTCTCGATGTAAAATCATGTAAAACATGAGAAAATAATGAATAATCTACGTTCAAATCATCTCAGTCGCTCAATGGTTAGAGCGTCTCACTGGTGATCAGAAGGTTGTGGGTTGCACACATATTCAACCTACGTTCAAATCATCTGATTCTCAGTAGCTCAATGGTTAGATCGTCTCACTGGTGATCAGAAGGTTGTGGGTTGTACACATATTCAACCTACGTTCAAATCATCTGAGTCCCAGTAGCTCAATGGTTAGAGCGTCTCACTGGTGATCAGAAGGTTGTGGGTTGTACACATATTCAACCTACGTTCAAATCATCTCAGTCTCAGTAGCTCAATGGTTAGACCGTCTCACTGGTGATCAGAAGGTTGTGGGTTGTACACATATTCAACCTACGTTCAAATCATCAGAGTTTTTCTCTGAGTTTAACTTACGACAGCTTGTACAGCAAAAACATACGAAAAAAACTTTACCAACTCAAGCTGAAAACACTAATAACATACAAAAAGTATTAATTTCTTCATTCGCCTTGTTAATAGGACTTTGTCTCAGGTATTACCAAGTTTCAAGACTTCAGGCTGGTGTATCGAAAGAGATAACAATCTTCTCACAAACTGAAAGTCAACCAGGTGCGGAGTATCTCTATCTTGGTCGAGACAAGCAAGATAACAAGCATCGCTTTCTCATTCAGTTTGATTTACGCCAAGTTTCTCGTCGTTCAATTCTCCTTTCCGTCGTCTTACAACTCTTCCTAGTTTCAGCTGGCGATCCACGTGAAGGATTGCAGCACACGTTGGCAATCTACCCAATAACTAGCACAGACTGGCACGAAAATAATGTTACCACAGTGATTCCATGGAATGAAAACTATCTTGGTATTGACTCAGATGTTGATAAAACAAGGTAATTCCGGATTAGGGAGAATTACGAGTAACTGTGTTTCTTTGAGGCTATTCCGGAGTTTACGTTACGTTACTTTACTGCACTGCATTGTACGGTACCGTACTGTAATGTGATGCACTGCACGGCATTGTACTGCACTGCACTATAGTGTACTGTACTATACTGTACTGTGCTGTACTGGACAGTGATGTGCTGTACTGTACTGTGCTGTACTGTGCTGCACTGCACTGTACTGTAAGTGTACTGTACTGTACTGTACTGTACTGTACTGTAATGTAATGTGCTGTACTGTGCTGTACTGTAAGTGTACTGTACTGTACTGTGCTGTGCTGTAAGTGTACTGTACTGTGCTGTACTGCACTGTGCTGTACTGCGCTGTACTGCGCTGCACTGCATTGTACTGTACTGTAAGTGTACTGTACTGTGCTGCACTACACTGTACTGTAACTGTATACTGTGCTGTACTGTAAGTGTACTGTGCTGTACTGCGCTGTACTGCCCTGCACTGCACTGCACTGTACTGTACTGTACTGTACTGTACTGTAATTGTACTGTAAGTGTACTGTACTGTACTGTACTGTACTGTACTGTAAGTGTACTGTACTGTACTGTGCTGTAAGTGTACTGTACTGTGCTGTGCTGTACGTGTACTGTACTGTGCTGTGCTGTACTGCACTGTACTGCACTGCACTGCATTGTACTGTACTGTAAGTGTACTGTACTGTACTGTACTTGGCTGTGCTGTACTGTACTTGTACTGTAAGTGTACTGTGCTGCACTGTACTTGTACTGTAAGTGTACTGTGCTGTACTGTACTTGTACTGTAAGTGTACTGTACTGTACTGTAATTGTACTGTAATTGTACTGTACTGTACTGTACTGTGCTGCACTGCACTGAAATGCACTGCACTGTACTGTAAGTGTACTGTACTGTGCTGTACTGTACTGTACTGCACTGCACCTTAAAGTCAACATCTCGCAGTTAAAAGACTGAAGAGCTTAGTTTAGTTTATGCACCATATTAAATAATACAAGTTAAGGCATCTTTGTGTTTAAACACGATTAATCAAACACTTTTTATCTTATTTTCTTCCTACAGTCTTGCAACGAGCGCCCCAATTCATTCTGAAGACAAAGAAGAATGGATTAATATTAATGTGCTTAAAATGGTATTTAATTGGAGGATCTCCAGACGACCTCAAGATAATTATGGCTTCATGATAAAACTAGCCAACGAACAACAAGCTGAGACGCTTCTTCGCTTTGCTTCTAACTCGCACGCAAACACTGTAATTCAACCAAAAATTTTCATGTGCTTAACCATCCCACCTTGGTAAATGCCGACAATAATATCGCGATATATTTCACGACACTTTAATTTTGCGGTTTATTTTTAACGCTTACCTGGTCTGTAGTTTTAGCAATGCCATCTTGTATTCGCAACGCATTATGGTCTATCCGAGGAAACAAGCTCAAATAAGGTGGCACACTAATGTGTAACACACAGATTGGGATTTTAATAGCTATTCAGGAAAATACTTGGTCATACTATATCGCAGTCAGGTTGTAGTGAGTAATAATTGTAATATTAATGTATTCATAAGAGTAATTATGAAGTAATCATAGGCGTACGAGGTGGAGGGAGGCAGGGGGAGGCAGCTGCCCGTACGCCTATGGAAGTAATGTTAAAACAAGCAAACAAAACTAGCTTCATTTTTTAGCAGAAATGTACAAGTGTATTTTTTTGGCTTCATATAAAACTTGTGATATACAAAAACAATTTATATGTATACATATATATTATATAGTTACACACAGTAGCAATGTATGTTTCAAGTTTGTCTCTTTGGGGATTGGGTGTTGATAAGCAAGAGGTTTTATGGGATGCTTATTGGTTTTATGAAGACCTTACATTATGTTACGTTACATTGTGAGATCTTACATTACATTGTGAGACCTGACATTACATTGTGAGACCCGACATTACATTGTGAGACCTTACATTACATTGTGAGACCTTACATTACATTGTGAGACCTTACGTTACATTGTGAGACCTTACATTACATTGTGAGACCTTACATTACATTCTAGGACCTTACATTACATTGTGAGACCTGACATTACGTTGTGAGACCTTACATTACATTCTAGGACCTTACGTTACATTGTGAGACCTTACATTACATTGTGAGACCTGACGTTATGTTGTGAGACCTTACATTACATTGTGAGACCTGACGTTACGTTGTGAGACCTTACATTACATTCTAGGACCTTACATTAAGTTGTGAGACCATATGTTACGTTGTGTTCCAGCTGTGCCCATCCCCCCCCCCCCCAGCCACCCTTGGGCATTCACCATTATTGTTAATCTTGGGGAAAGGGCTATCACCAAAAGCACATAACCCTGGACTTGGAACATTCACAGAAATCAGATTTGACCACAGATGGCCCAAGCTCAGGTTGTGACAGGTATTCAAACAGAATATATTTGAAACTGATAACGTTTCAAACTTTCAAGTAAATAGGACGCAGTGGCATAGGCAAGGGGGGGGGGTGAGGGGGGTGGCCACCCATCAATGGTCTCCAAGACTGTTCTCGTGAAAAGTTTAAATCAGTGGAGAAACTTGTAGGGGGGGGGGTAGAGTTGTTTTAAGTCCAAGTGAGTAGACTAGTTTGTTATATATATTGCAGGCATGCACATGCTATAAATTACAATGCTAAGGGTCCATACAAAATGCCTCCAATCTGTTTTTACATTTACGACTTGTTTATATATAAATCTAAAGATATTCTGACGTGTATCATTCTATGTTCTGGTTTGATTTAAACAAAATTATGCAATTTAAGGCTTTCAGATTACTCTTAAATACTTGCCTCAAAATGCAGGAAATAGTGTTTCAGAGACCCTAGAAATCCAAAATTTTCCGGGGGGCCCCAAACCCCCTAGGAGATTGAGGTTCTCACCCCCCCAAGACCCTGGCTACGTGACTGATAGGACATTAAATGAGCTAAAATAGAACATTTTTTCCAATAAAATAGTGCTACCTTGAGCTTGTGATGTGTTGTCTTCTATTTGTGTGCTTATTTAGTTGATTTGAAGCAATTTATCCATGTTTTCATTAGGGCTTTAGACCTGAGTTTGTTGCCCAGGGTAGGGACATGGACAATTTTTGTTCTCAAAATGTCTAATGCCCAAGTGTTGGCCGGGGGGGGGGGGGGGCGATGGGCACAATTGGAATTGACTCGTACATTAGTATTTATCATATTCTAAGCATCTTCTAGACATTATATTTGAGTGATTATCTTCTAGTACACCGTCTCAAACATTATAATATCACTGGGCCACTCTGGCTACAGAAACTCACCGAGATATCTTGCAAGTATTGTCTCGTCGAACATCTTTCGTCTGTTAGTGTTTCAGCGAACTTTAGCTTGATAAAAATCGTAGAAACCAACTAGAAAAGAAAAACCTTGCTTACTACAATGACCCAAGCTCTTGCGATGGGAAAAAATAACTAGTTCAAACAATTCTGAAAGAAATTGAAAATGGTCAAGCACCTCAAACGTTTACAGACGATTTTCAGACAGACATCTTGTGTTTCTCATCAATTTCGTCGATTATAACGTCCACAAAACACCAATATTACTCCCAGGTAATAGTTTAACAATTATCAAATCTTTAAAGACTTTTTTAAAAGTTTAAAACCCACTGATAGAAGTGATTTTTCATTTCTTTTATGGCTCAAAATGAAAGAGTTCGACCACGATTTTGTTCTTCTGGCTTGGACTTTAAATCTCCCGGCGATTTCCGAGTGTTTCCGGAGAACAACTAGTCACTAGACTCCGATATAATGGTACACGCACGGCCTGCAAGCCAGCACGCAAGGAACTCGACAAAACACGCATTCTCGTTCCCTGGCCATTGACTAATTTAATTACCTCCGACTAAAGTATATGTTTTCCAATCTGGCTGTCTGTCTGTTCGTTCATTCGTTTGTTTGTTTGTTTGTTTGTTTGTTTGTTTGCTTCTCTGTCTGTCTGTCTGTTTGTCTGTCTGTCTGTTGTTTTTTGTTTGTTTGTTTGTTTGTTTCTCTGTTTGTTTGTGCGTTTGTTTGTCTGTCTGTCTGTCCGTGTGGCTGTTTGTTGCCAGGATATCTCACAAAGTACTGCACATGTTTTCATAAACGTTTGTGGAAAGATTGATCATGGACCAAGGACGTATAAACGATTAAATTTAACTAAAAATCTGATCACAAACTTCTCCGTGCAGAAGTTAGATCTAGTAATGCTTGATTGCGTGCTCATCCTCTCCGCAAAAGGCCCTGGGGACGAGGTTGCTCATTATCATTATTTTACGCAAACATCCTTGTACATTTTTGCATAGTTCCGGTACGAGTGCAATCAAGCATTTTATTCATTTGATACGTGTGTAGATAATCGTGAGCTAGTCTGGTGGCTTGCTTCCCGACAGGCCTATATCGCAAAAATGCCCGCGCTTTTTCCAGGCTGGCGGGCTAGTTTTCATTCTCTCTCCCCAATCCCCAGTTGACGTCGCGGTAAACAAGATGGCGGCTTCACCTAAGTTTTTAACACCTCCAAAACGACCGTTTAAAATCTGTAATTCAGAGCGAAAGAAGAAGAAAGGGATTGCTTGCTCAACTTTAAAAGAACTCAAGAGTATCTCCCGCAAACATTTTTCTCTAAATGGCGATTGTTGTGTGTTTCTGGAGTCCGATGGCACGGAGGTTGATGACGAAGATTATTTTCAATTTTTGCCGCCGCAAACGTTGTTTATGGTGACAGATCTTCATACATCTTGGACCAAACCAGCTTCAGAGAGCCTTGGTAATTGTTTAGGATGATTCTTAATATTGTAAACATACTGGCCCTTGGTATTGCACAGTCCAATATAATTTGAATCAAGTGAAAAATTCCTGTCATATTTTTCAACAAGCGTAATGTAATGTTTCTTCGTATGTATTTGCTGTATGCAAGCTGTCGTAAGTTAAACTCAGAGAAAAACTCAGAGCTCCAGACAGGACTTGAACCCACAACCTTCCGAATGCCAGCTGCACACTATCACCATTGAGGCACTGGAACTCAGATGGTAGACTGAACTCACTGTAACCATGTAGCCAGTAACCATGTAGCCAGTAGCCTGCTAACCAGTAACCATGTAGCCAGTAACCATGTAGCCAGTAACCATGTAGCCAGTAACCATGTAGCCAGTAACCATGTAGCCAGTAGTCTGCTAACCAGTAACCATATAGCCAGTAACCATGTAGCCAGTAACCAGTGACCATGTAACCAGTAACCATGTAGCCAGTAACGATGTAGCCAGTAACAATGTAGCCAGTAACCATGTAGCCAGTAGTCTGCTAACCAGTAACCATGTAACCAGTAACCATATAGCCAGTAGTCTGCTAACCAGTAACCATGTAGCCAGTAACCATGTAGCCAGTAGTCTGCTAACCAGTAACCATATAGCCAGTAACCATGTAGCCAGTAACCAGTGACCATGTAACCAGTAACCATGTAGCCAGTAACAATGTAGCCAGTAACCATGTAGCCAGTAGTCTGCTAACCAGTAACCATATAGCCAGTAACCATGTAGCCAGTAACCAGTGACCATGTAACCAGTAACCATGTAGCCAGTAACAATGTAGCCAGTAACCATGTAGCCAGTAGTCTGCTAACCAGTAACCATGTAACCAGTAACCATGTAGCCAGTAGTCTGCTAACCAGTAACCATGTAGCCAGTAACCATGTAGCCAGTAACCATGTAGCCAGTAACCATGTAGCCAGTAGTCTGCTAACCAGTAACCATATAGCCAGTAACCATGTAGCCAGTAACCAGTGACCATGTAACCATGTAGCCAGTAACAATGTAGCCAGTAACCATGTAGCCAGTAGTCTGCTAACCAGTAACCATGTAACCAGTAACCATGTAGCCAGTAACCATGTAGCCAGTAACCAGTGACCATGTAGCCAGTAACCATGTAGCCAGTAACCAGTGACCATGTAACCAGTAACCATGTAGCCAGTAACCATGTAGCCAGTAACCAGTGACCATGTAACCAGTAATGATGTAGCCAGTGACCATGTAGCCAGTAACCATGTAGCCAGTAACCAGTGACCATGTAGCCAGTAATCATGTAGCCAGTAATCATGTAGCCAGTAACCATGTAGCCAGTAACCATGTAACCAGTGATCATGTAGCCAGTAATCATGTAGCCAGTAACCATGTAGCCAGTAACCATGTAGCCAGTAACCAGTGACCATGTAGCCAGTAACCAGTGACCATGTAACCAGTAACCATGTAGCCAGTAACCATGTAGCCAGTAACCATGTAGCCAGTAATGATGTAGCCAGTGACCATGTAGCCAGTAACCATGTAGCCAGTAACCATGTAGCCAGTAACCAGTGACCATGTAGCCAGTAACCATGTAGCCAGTAACCATGTAGCCAGTAACCAGTGACCATGTAACCAGTAACCATGTAGCCAGTAACCAGTGACCATGTAACCAGTAATGATGTAGCCAGTGACCATGTAGCCAGTAACCATGTAGCCAGTAACCAGTGACCATGTAGCCAGTAATCATGTAGCCAGTAATCATGTAGCCAGTAACCATGTAGCCAGTAACCATGTAACCAGTGATCATGTAGCCAGTAATCATGTAGCCAGTAACCATGTAGCCAGTAACCATGTAGCCAGTAACCAGTGACCATGTAGCCAGTAACCAGTGACCATGTAACCAGTAACCATGTAGCCAGTAACCATGTAGCCAGTAACCATGTAGCCAGTGACCATGTAGCCAGTAACCATGTAGCCAGTAACCATGTAGCCAGTAACCAGTGACCATGTAGCCAGTAACCATGTAGCCAGTAACCAGTGACCATGTAACCAGTAACCATGTAGCCAGTAACCAGTGACCATGTAACCAGTAATGATGTAGCCAGTGACCATGTAGCCAGTAACCATGTAGCCAGTAACCAGTGACCATGTAGCCAGTAATCGTGTAGCCAGTAATCATGTAGCCAGTAACCATGTAGCCAGTAACCATGTAACCAGTGATCATGTAGCCAGTAATCATGTAGCCAGTAACCATGTAGCCAGTAACCATGTAGCCAGTAACCATGTAGCCAGTAACCAGTGACCATGTAGCCAGTGACCATGTAACCAGTAACCATGTAGCCAGTAACCATGTAGCCAGTAATGATGTAGCCAGTGACCATGTAGCCAGTAACCATGTAGCCAGTAACCAGTGACCATGTAGCCAGTAACCATGTAGCCAGTAACCATGTAGCCAGTAACCAGTGACCATGTAACCAGTAACCATGTAGCCAGTAACCATGTAGCCAGTAACCAGTGACCATGTAGCCAGTAATGATGTAGCCAGTGACCATGTAGCCAGTAACCATGTAGCCAGTAACCAGTGACCATGTAGCCAGTAATCATGTAGCCAGTAATCATGTAGCCAGTAACCATGTAGCCAGTAACCATGTAACCAGTGATCATGTAGCCAGTAATCATGTAGCCAGTAACCATGTAGCCAGTAACCATGTAACCAGTGATCATGTAGCCAGTAATCATGTAGCCAGTAACCATGTAGCCAGTAACCATGTAGCCAGTAACCAGTGACCATGTAGCCAGTAACCAGTGACCATGTAACCAGTAACCATGTAGCCAGTAACCATGTAGCCAGTAACCATGTAGCCAGTAATGATGTAGCCAGTGACCATGTAGCCAGTAACCATGTAGCCAGTAACCAGTGACCATGTAGCCAGTAACCATGTAGCCAGTAACCATGTAGCCAGTAACCAGTGACCATGTAACCAGTAACCATGTAGCCAGTAACCATGTAGCCAGTAACCATGTAGCCAGTAACCATGTAGCCAGTAATGATGTAGCCAGTGACCATGTAGCCAGTAACCATGTAGCCAGTAACCAGTGACCATGTAGCCAGTAACCATGTAGCCAGTAACCATGTAGCCAGTAACCAGTGACCATGTAACCAGTAACCATGTAGCCAGTAACCATGTAGCCAGTAACCAGTGACCATGTAGCCAGTAATGATGTAGCCAGTGACCATGTAGCCAGTAACCATGTAGCCAGTAACCAGTGACCATGTAGCCAGTAATCATGTAGCCAGTAATCATGTAGCCAGTAAACCATGTAGCCAGTAACCATGTAACCAGTGATCATGTAGCCAGTAATCATGTAGCCAGTAACCATGTAGCCAGTAACCAGTGACCATGTAGCCAGTAATGATGTAGCCAGTGACCATGTAGCCAGTAACCATGTAGCCAGTAACCAGTGACCATGTAGCCAGTAATCATGTAGCCAGTAATCATGTAGCCAGTAACCATGTAGCCAGTAACCATGTAACCAGTAATCATGTAGCCAGTAATCATGTAGCCAGTAACCATGTAGCCAGTAACCATGTAACCAGTGATCATGTAGCCAGTAATCATGTAGCCAGTAACCATGTAGCCAGTAACCATGTAGCCAGTAACCAGTGACCATGTAGCCAGTAACCAGTGACCATGTAACCAGTAACCATGTAGCCAGTAACCATGTAGCCAGTAATGATGTAGCCAGTGACCATGTAGCCAGTAACCATGTAGCCAGTAACCAGTGACCATGTAGCCAGTAACCATGTAGCCAGTAACCATGTAGCCAGTAACCAGTGACCATGTAACCAGTAACCATGTAGCCAGTAACCATGTAGCCAGTAACCAGTGACCATGTAACCAGTAATGATGTAGCCAGTGACCATGTAGCCAGTAACCATGTAGCCAGTAACCAGTGACCATGTAGCCAGTAATCATGTAGCCAGTAATCATGTAGCCAGTAACCATGTAGCCAGTAACCATGTAACCAGTGATCATGTAGCCAGTAATCATGTAGCCAGTAACCATGTAGCCAGTAACCATGTAGCCAGTGACCATGTAGCCAGTAACCAGTGACCATGTAACCAGTAACCATGTAGCCAGTAACCATGTAGCCAGTAACCATGTAGCCAGTAATGATGTAGCCAGTGACCATGTAGCCAGTAACCATGTAGCCAGTAACCATGTAGCCAGTAACCATGTAGCCAGTAACCAGTGACCATGTAACCAGTAACCATGTAGCCAGTAACCATGTAGCCAGTGACCATGTAGCCAGTAATGATGTAGCCAGTGACCATGTAGCCAGTAACCATGTAGCCAGTAACCAGTGACCATGTAGCCAGTAATCATGTAGCCAGTAATCATGTAGCCAGTAACCATGTAGCCAGTAACCATGTAACCAGTGATCATGTAGCCAGTAATCATGTAGCCAGTAACCATGTAGCCAGTAACCAGTGATCATGTAGCCAGTAACCATGTAGCCAGTAACCAGTAATCATGTAGCCAGTAATCATGTAGCCAGTAACCATGTAGCCAGTAACCATGTAGCCAGTAACCATGTATTCAGCACAACCATGTAGCCAGTAAGTCATTCTGGTTTAATTGTTAACGTTTGCAGATTCACAGTCAAGTTCTACCAACCAAAGTGAAAGTCGTGAAAGTCAGGACATGGTCGATGGCAGCATTACTCAGTTATCTTCATCATTACTGCACAGGATTATGCAAGATCCTATGTTTTTTGTTTCTTTGTCAACAGAAGAGCTGTACATTGTTGCTGATCTTGGCGTGGAAACACTACAAAATCAACTTCGATGTACAGAAGCAAAAGCTAGGTTTTACCAAGAAAGCAGCCAGCAGGAATTAGACCGTAGAAATGAACTGAAAGAAACAACCGAACTTTTACGAATATGTCAAAAAGCGATAAGCAAAAGGATTGAAAAAGATGACGAACAGCAGTCAAGCAAAAAACAAAAAACAGAACAAAACCAATCCTAGTGAAAAAAAATATTTAATGGACATTGGCACTAAAAATTAAGTTTGTCTAATTTGAAAGAACTCATAAAATTGTAATAGAAGATCCTTTACAACTTTTTCGTATCTCTCTTCGTTTTCAAGATATTTCAATTTGTTTGATATGTAAATGAGATGGTCTCTGACGTCAGGTGTGGGGTAAAATATTTTCACATGTAGCGAAACCAGTTATATCTCTAAGTTTGTTCAGCGAAATCATTTGAAACTGTGCACATAAAAACTCCTTGCGACGCTGAACATTTCATGTTAGATATGTAAGTGATTTTGCTCTGTATGAAAATATTTCACCCCACTCCTGACGTCAGAGACCATGTCATTTACATATCAAACAAATTGAAATATCTTGAAAACGCAGAAAGATACGAAAAAGTTCTAAAGGATCTTCTATTACAATTTTATGAGTTCTTTAAAATTAGGCAAACTTAATTTTTAATGCCAATCCCCAGTTTCTGCTCGTAGAAAGTGCACGCGTCCTCGTCCCCAGGGCCTTTTTGAAATTGGGAGGGTAGGAAAAGGCCCTGGCATTTGCTGGTCACTGCACCCAGAAATACTGGGTGTAATAAATTAGGAATTTAGTTTATTATGGAATATCATTCTGAGTAATGGCAGTCCCGTGGGAGAATTTCATTTATCTACATATTTATTTTATTCCCAAATAACTCTCTTCCTAAATATATAGAAGGAAACGAGGTTAGTTAAATATATCTTGTCCTACATATATTTAATTATCATTGTAAATACCGTTAAAAAATAATGCAATACAAATAAAATTGATTTGAATACTCATCAGGGGCGCAACTAGAAAATTTCGAGGGCAGGGGTTGAACGCAAAAAAAGGGCAAAGTCGTTCAGTATTCTAAACAATTTGGGACTAGAAGGCAGTGGTGTGGGAAGCAGAGATTCTAGGGGGGTCCGGGGGCATGGTCCCCCGGAAAATTTTTGAATTTTAGGTCTCTGAAACGGCATTTCCTGCATTTTTAGGACGCTTTTCTCGTATTTTCAGTTGCGGAAATGTTTATTTTGGTCTCGCATTATTGCGGAGAATTGTATTGCGTGCTACAACACGATTAATTATCTGTTTATCTAATGTCTAACCTAGTATTAGAGGTCGCACAAAAAGGGCAGGGGTTAAAAAGGGCAGGGGTTGCAACCCCCCCAACCCCCCCCCCCCCTAGTTGCGCCCCTGCTGATATTACAGTAGTTGCTGATTTGACCTTAATAGTGTTTCCATTTTCCCTCATTACACCCCTGGTTTATAGATCTTGGTGTCGTATTGTACTGAATTATGTAGGAAAAAACCCTGCCCAATGCAAATCTAACGGATGCATGATCACTTTAAAAGCGTGGTTCACTTGTCGTAAGAATTGGGGATTTTTCCTGTCCTAGATCGTATGGGATTGTTACGACAGCAAAACAGTATTGTTTTCCGTTGTTTTGTGTCTGATTCTCTGTTATAGAAGAAATGGTTCATGGTTTTGCGTGCTGGGAGAGGACTCAATAATCTAGGCTATCGGCATCGCCTCGACCAACTCTTACGCTTTTTTCCTGCTCTCTCAATTTCCATAATATCCATAACTCGATGGAGCACGCCGGTTGCACGTTCGAACCCTGTCTGGGGCTCAGAAACATTTTCTGAGTAATTGAGCTTGATGAACGCTCTAACCATTCAGCTACTGAGGCTCAGATGGAGAGCTAAGGTTGTAAATTCATAGTCATATGTGCTCCTAAGTGGTAGCGTTTGCGTATAGTTAAAGTGATATGATAAGTTGCTTCATCTAAGCCTCAGCGGCTCAATGGTTAGAGCGTCTAACTGGTCATTAGAAGGTTGCAGGTTTGATCCCTGTCTGGGGCTCAGAAACATTTTCTGAGTAATTGAGTTTGATGAACATTCACCAAACGTCTGTTCCATTACACCAAGCTCGCAAACGTACCACATGCACTACATGTATACATACAACTTATCATATCACTTTAACTACATCTCATATGCAAACGCTACCACTTAGGGGCGCATATGACTATGAATTTGCAACCTTAGTTCTCCATCTGAGCCTCAGTAGCTCAATGGTTAGAGCATCTAACCGGTCATTAGAAGGTTGCAGGTTCGATCCCTCTCTGGACACGGTATTTGAGCCTCACGAACGAGTCTGTTACATTACACCAAGCTCTGATCCTACACTGCGTTCTTGTGTTTATAATTAAAAATAATGTTTTCAAAAGGCTGGAAAGGATCATTTAAGGTGGCTCCATACAGTTTCTTGAAAAATGGAAAATACAAGTTTGAGAGTCACAAATACGTGATTAAACCATTCGGAAAAAGAATAAAACTAAATTGTATCCACAGTTAAACAGTCTGACAATCAAAAACCGTTACCAAATAAATATCAACAGTTGTTGCTATGGCAACAATGACTTTTCAAAATGGCTGCCAATTACCCTTCAAACTAATTTAATTCGAAAAAAACTTTGGTGACCCCCAATTTTTTTTTCATTAAAACTTTTCTTGAAGTATGAGTAATCAATAGGCCGATTTTAAAAAGATTCTGTAGAACGGAAATTTTTAAAAATTAACAAACATTATTTTTCTGGAAAAAAAATTATTCGTCCTACAGAATTTTTTTTAAATCGGCCAATTGATTACTCATACTTCAAGAAAAGTTTTAATGAAAAAAAAATTGGGGGTCACCAAAGTTTTTTTCGAATTAAATTAGTTTGAAGGGTAATTGGCAGCCATTTTGAAACGTCATTGTTACCATAGCAACAACTGTTGCTATTTATTTGCTAACAGTTTTTGATTGTCAGACTGTTTAACTATGCATAACATTTAGTTTTATTCTTTTCCCGAATTGTTTAATCGCGTGTTTTGGACTCTCAAACTTGTATTTTCCATTTTTCAATAAACTGTATGGAGCCACCTTAAATGCATATAAAATAATATGTGTTCAGGCGCCGCGGCCATCTTATTATGGACTTTAAGATGCTAGGAAGACGACGGAGGTTAAAACGCAAGATAAGTTTTACAATTTGAAGAAGTCACGGTTAACTGACTATTATATTTGATATTTAAAGTTAGTTTAATGACTTCCAAAACGCCCCAGTATTGCTAAAATGATTGTAGTGATCTCAAGCAACAGTTCTCATCTTTTGGCCGTTGACGTCGTCCTGAAGACGTGAAAATGCTCTGAGTGACGTTGTATAAAGACCGAGGACGCTGTTGAGATTACTCTTGGGTCTAAAATTATTCATTCTCTTTGTTTTGCAAAAAGAATTCTTTTGTTTAGAGGATGTCGTCGTTGAGGCTGACGTCGTAGCTCTTAAAGTCCCTAAAATAATCTCCAGTTACGCTATACTGATACGGTGGCGATTGTCATATCCAATGCAATTTTCTCCTTTTGACACATGCGATCGAATGGATTGACTTACGAATGTATTAGACCATTTATTCAGAGCTATATACGAGGTTCGATACTTTGGCGATTCATTAAATCGCATGCGTCAGGGTGAGAAAAATCGCAGTATTAAAAATCGCCTATGTAAATGGGTTTAGTTCATGTTGCTCGCCAACAATATGATATCATCTGATCTGAAAAAGGGGGCGCGTCGTTTAAATTAACGTTATCGGCAATGATGGAATTTCGACATCTAGTGAAAGTTGTTTTCATTCCTGTGGGAAAAAAACAAATTACGGTATTTATAAATGTCGCGAAATCCAAAATTCAATTGCAAGATTGTGAAACGTTTCGTGATCAATACCGGCGAAAAATTGAAAACCATTTGGAACCGTGTTTCCGTGAGCGCACGAGTTTGACGAGTTTGCGGCTTTAGTGGCGAATTGAGAGACAAAGGTGCGCTATAAATCATTGCTAATTATCGTCGTCATGGCGTCCAAGTAGCAGGTGTGACTAAAAACGCTATTTATCAAGTGAAGACGCGGTGCATAAACACTCGGCGATGAGTTGATTAAAGCCCCACGGAACATCTGATCTACAAACGATTGGACACACAGGCTTCGGCGTTTTGGCCTCAACGACAAAAGGAAATCCACCGGAGAAAATTTCAAGTTTGATTGGATAGCGGGCCCAGACAGAGTCGAGATAAGTCTAGAGATTTGTATACGCAACGGCGAAGGGATATATATATATATATAAGGCAAGGTGAGATCAAATCAGAACAGATTAGTTCGACTTGGTCAAGAAGTAAACACTGGTGAACACAAGCGAGACGAAGATGGAAATTTCAGTAAAGTGCTCCATATTCTTGTTTTTTTTGTTAGCTCTGTAAGTAGTTTTTAAGATATCATTGATTTTTAATGTTGCGGTGAGAATGTTTAGCATTTTATTTACATTTTGACTAATGCGGTCTGAACTGTAAACGGTTGAATTGCAGGGGATGAACTATAAATAAAAATAAGTCTGAAAGATTTTAATTTTTATACTTGTGTACTGATTATAGATGCTGTGTAGTGGAGCTAAGATCGGACAGAAATTGCCAAAAACAACGCAAGAGAGGTAAGGGTCAGAGCTAAGTAGTGTTAGCTGTGTCAATGTGGTAGGTAGTATATATATATACATGTCGTTGGCCGCTGTATCTTAACGGGGAGAATGCTAGTGTACTAGTCTTCTGTAAGTTGCCTTGCTTTGCTGGCAAAAGCAACTGCGGGAAAATATGTTTCTTTCATAATTAACTGTAGCCAACAACTGCGTACAGGCAATCACTGCTCTAAAATTCAATCAAATCCACGTAACCTGCAAGAATATCAACCCACTCTAACCCGTGGGGGCGTAGGTCCGATTTATTACGCAGAAAACTTTCAGACATATAGATCTTTGCGATTGAGTTTTCTTTAGTTATTGCTCAGTTCAACATATCTTTGCTAAAAGTGTTATATATCAGTAATCACGGCGTCATAATGTCCACTTGTAACAATTCGCAGACTTTTTGCACCTAATTCTACACCTGATCATCGACACCATCAGGTTCCGTAGCGACGCGGAGGCGAAGACATTGCGCCAGTATAGAACAAGCTAGAAGTGTTATATATATACTCGACATTCCTCATATCGATTTCTAGTTTCTAGCATAGTCGATACTGTTGTGTACTTCCACGGTAAGATAAACAACTAGGACTATTAATAGTGTTAGTAACAACAACTCTTACCCTTGACAAACGCAGATTACTTGGATTAAAAGATCATGTTGATGAAATCGGAACCCAAGGAAAGATTGGCTTAATTTTTAACTCCAGTATATACTCTCTTAAACGAACTGTAGCTACAGCTTCAATAGTCAGATCTATGAATTCATATTTATAAGAGAATCATTGCCGAGTCTGCGGGTAACACATTGTTTCTTTGAATTTACTCCAACTTCGACACGTCAAGTGTTTGTTAAAATCTTGGAGTGTTCACATGGCTTATCGAAAGGTTACAGCTGCCACGAAGATGTCGATGGCAAGAGTTGTGGATATATGACCCTTGAATTGACAGAGTGTATAAAGTCTTGGCCAACAAAAGATTAACGTTTTTAAGTAGACAGCGTCAATGTGATTCTTCAAAATTTGACAGGGATATCATATTCCGTAATGGTTAGAAAAGAAAAGTTGGCTATAGGACACTAAAAATGTTTCCCAAAAGACAAGCGTACAATGAAAGTGTACTAAAATATTGATAATCAAAATAGAAAAGTACTGAATTTCTTCACTAGAGCTTGACATGGTCTGTGTAGATAGTGATAAAAACGTTAGAGAGTGTTGCCTGCGTAGGCAGTGTTTTAGATAAAGCAAAGTGAAAAGATGGTAAACTGCTGAGAATAGTTTTAATAACGAAATACTGACGTTTCAAGCGGAGCCTTTCATCAGAGTAAAAACTAGAGCGCTGCGTAGGCAGTGTTTTAGATAAAGCAAAGTGAAAAGATGGTAAACTGCTGAGAATAGTTTTAATAACGAAATACTGACGTTTCAAGCAGAGTCTTTCATCAGAGTAAAAACTAGAGTGTTGTGTAGGCAGTGTTTTAGATAGAGCAAAGTGAAAAGGTGGTAAACTGCTGAGAATAGTTTTGATAACGAAATACTGACGTTTCAAGCGGAGCCCTTAATCAGAGTAAAAACTAGAGTGTTGCGTAGGCAGTGTTTTAGATAGAGCAAAGTGAAAAGATGGTAAACTGCTGAGAATAGTTTTGGTAACGAAATACTGACGTTTCAAGCAGAGCCCTTCATCAGAGTAAAGAGTAGAGTGCTGTGTAAGCAGTGTTTTAGATAGAGCAAAGTGAAAAGATGGTAAACTGCTGAGAATAGTTTTGGTAACGAAATACCAAGAGTGCCCCTGTTTTTATGACAAAATTCATTGACAACCAGCTCAGCGGTCATAGTTTTTCGACCAACTGCTTGCTTAATCGACAGAATCAACACTGACCAATTTATTACATATTAGCGATCTGCGAAAAAAAAAGAGTCCTCTTCAAAAGTTTTTGTCCCTTCATTTATAGTTATTACAGAATATGGCTATTTTGTTTGCTTTTAAAGATAATGACTACCCTGCTAGCAGAGCCTTCGATCTTTTCCTTAATTCTTCGCTGAGAGAGAGGAAGAAAAGTAGGCTCTGCTGTATTCGTGTTTGGCTTCGTCCAAGATTTAGGACGAAGTAACCCGTTTAAGACCCGTTTAACCGGTTCTCGTTTTGTTTTCTGCTCTGATTGGGACTGGGTTCGAGATTGTAACCAAGCAACTGACATGCATGCGCAATGGAAACCAGTCAAGAAAAAAAACAGAGCCTACTTTTCTTCCTCTCTCTCAGCGAAGAAATAAGGAAAAGAAAGGCTCTGCTCGCAGGGTAGATAATGACAATCCCGGTTAATAATTCTCGATCCCTAACTGGGACCCAGAAGTATTTTCTGAGTATATTTGTGAGCTTGATGAACGTCTGTAGCAAACGTATGTTACCAAGCTTACAAACACCACTCTTAACATCACTTTAACTACATCTCGTACGCAAACGCTATCACTTAGGAGTGCATAGGACTATGAATTTACAACCTTAGCTCTTCATCTGAGCCTCAGTGGCTCAATGGTTAGAGCATCTAACTGGTCATTAGAAGGTTGCAGGTTCGAAACCCTGTCTGGGGATCAGAAATCTTTTCTGAGTAATTAAGCTTGATGAACGTTCACCAAACGTCTGTTTCAAGAATTTTCGTATACGCAACTACGCAAGAACTAAGAACACGGCTTGTATATTATGCGCTTTTCAGCCGCCTAGTTTAGCTGAAAAAACATGTTCTTCTACGTCGTATAAATGGGGATTCAATAGTCCGTTCTCTGTTTGTCACCTTAAGAAATTAAAAAGCCGCATGATTTGGGCAAATATGGAATATGTTAAACGGAACAAAAACATATTTGCGCAGTTTCAAGATCGTCTGACAAAGCCCAAGAATTCGCGACAACATAAATTGAGAAAATCAGTTTGTTTTTATACATGAAAAAACATTTAAGTCCAAAATTTTCAAATATACAAGCACTTGGAAAATGGTTATCAAGGTTTAATTTTAAGTTTATTTTATTGACATTGAATTGATTTATGATTCCTTGGCTCTTTAATTGAAATAGCCAAACCTTATATCTTCCATACGTCAGAAGACGGATTGGCGATAAGATGGCCTTGAAAAACAACTCTGAAGCTACTGAGCTATTGTTGTGAAGCAACAAAACCGGATACACGAGAAATTCTAGCTATAAAACTGACGGGTTTTTGGTATATATTACACCAAAAATAAGGGCTTGTACGTACACCTTCTTTTAATCTAGTCGACCGGTTCAGCCAAACGTTTGAGCGGAACAATTTATATTGTTCAATAAATATTCACACCTTTCAGTTTGACAAATAGAAGAAACGTTCGCCGAATATTTGATTTATGACTTCGTAGTTATATAGAAAAGATATCGCCATCATTTTTCAAAAGCTTTTTAACGCTCTATGTCGGTTCGGCAACGCGGCTTTGGAATTGTTTTCTTCTGTTTGATAAATAGCATTAAATGTGCGAAAAATTCTGTAATGTCCGGTCGTTTCGTCTCCGTTTTGTCCGGAGTTAATATAAAGAAAAGATAATTGCATGTTCGGTGAATTATTGTCGTGTAATAATTACATAGTTCATGGTACTGAATAAACAATTATTAAATTAAGACTTAGGATTTTGTATACACACTGCCTACACAGCACTTTACTTTAATATTATGAGTTTACAGTTATGAAGGACTGAATTGGGTTTAAAACGTCATTATTTCGTTTTCCCAAATTTCAGCAGTTCACCATCTTTAAGATTTTCTATACATCGCAACATACTGCTTACACAACTGAATCTATTTTTATATTACTCCATGATTTACTCTGATGAAGAACTTTGGCTTACTGAAACGTCAGTATTTCGTTCTCTAAAATCTCAGCAGTTCACCATCTTTAAGATTTTCTATACATCGCAACATACTGCTTACACAACTGAATCTATTTTTATATTACTCCATGATTTACTCTGATGAAGAACTTTGGCTTACTGAAACGTCAGTATTTAATTCGTTCTCTAAAATCTCAGCAGTTCACCATCTTTAAGATTTTCTATACATCGCAACACACTGCTTACACAATTGAATCTATTTTTATATTACTCCATGATTTACTCTGATGAAGAACTTTGGCTCAAAACGTCAGTATTTCGTTCTCTAAAATCTCAGCAGTTCACCATCTTTAAGATTTTCTATACATCGTAACACACTGCCTACACAACACTCTACTTTTATATTACTCCATGATTTACTCTGATGAACAACTTTCGTTTTTTGGGGGGAATACTTTATATGTATTTTGTATACTAGAAATATAACTTTTGCTTTGAAAAAACGATGCTGTTGGTAAAGGAAAATTAAGAGACAACGTGACTATTACATTTTGAAACGCACATAATTCTTTTTAATACAAAACAGGGCGGTCTTTGCGACTTTCAAACAAGCCCAAAATATTCGCATTACTTCCATATGCGCAATGCAAAGTAATCTTGAAAATTTCTCTCTGAAGAAAGAGTATGTTGCCTAAAGCGTTGACCAAACTATTTCATTTATAAACAGCAATTCTATTTCTAGATTTCTGTTGATTATCACTTATTTTTGAAGGAGACCAATTAGAATTAAAGAGTTCACACCTAATAGCGGACAAGTACGTGTTGTCGGTCGCGGGCCAGCGACGCACTGTCTGTAACTCTTCTGTTTTTCCAGTCTGGAAGACGCGAGCTTGTGACAACGCAGATTTATAGTTCCTTCAAATTACGCACATGATATAAGGTGTGAGTTTTTTTTTTCGCTTTAAGCTCGAATTACAAAGCAATTAAAACTGACGTGGATATTGTGCTATGCGTCTTCGGGTCTTGTGGCGTTGGTCAGCTAGCTTGATAAATGGCCTTCCTTTGACCTCGTTATCTTCAGTAAGCAATTCTTAATTGTTCTCAAATCACGAAAACATCAAAGACAATTCAATTATTTGACCACCCAAGATTCAGGTGCGGAGAAGAGCGCTAGTTTGATATATATGGAAATTGATAAATTTGACAATGCTAAGAGCCAGGGGCGATATCTCCTAGCCAGGGGTCTTATCTCCGCTAAGCACGCACCCCTGAGGATTCGACAACTTCCTGACTGCACGTAGTCCCTAAGTTGCTAACCATTTAGAACCATAGTTTACGGACTTTAGTATTTTGCTTTGACTACCGCTAGACGATTCGCGATTTTACTTGTCAACGGTCGAGTTCTCAGGCAGCGAGGGGTTAATTAATCTAAAATTGATTTGGGGGAGGAAGGAAAACTGAAGAACCCAAAGAAAAATTTTCGAAGCATAGCGAAGGCGAACCACTATCTATTCGCACGAGTCCGCCAAGCTGGGACAGGTGGAGTCATGCACACATCTAAGTACTAACCTTAAGTTTTAAGCTTAATCGAGCTTAACTTAGATCGCTCTTCAACAGTGATAAGAGCCAGTATTCTACCAGCACACACCATCCGTGTTTTCCTTGGACCGCTAGCTTGTATATCCTATAAGGGGCACCAGAAGGTCTGGGTCTGAGCATTCAGATTTGAATGTCTTCAAATTGGCCTAGAGTGTTTGTTGAAAAAATTGAAAACATTGTAAGTTTTGATAACGAAATACTGACGTTTTGAGCGGAGACCTTCATATTTTATTCTGATGAAGGGCTCCGAAACGTCAGTATTTCGTTATCAAAACTATTCTCGGCAGTTTACAACGTTTTTTACAAACTATCAATTAATTATCAACTAATAATAATAATAATAATAATATATATCAAAACTATATATTATTATTACTCTAATATGGCGGCCATGTTTGTTCAAATATCCACTGTCAATATCGCGGCCATGTTCAATATGGCGACCATGTTCAATATGGCGACCATATCCAATATGGTGACTATATCCAATATGGCGACCATATCCAATATGGCGACTATATCCAATATGGTGACTATATCCAATATGGCGACCATATCCAATATGGCGGCCATATCCAATTAAGGCGACCATATCCAATATTGCGGCCATGTCCAAAATGGCGACCATATCCAATATGGCGGCCATGTCCAAAATGGCGACCATGATGTTATGTAACAATGTTCTATTTCTGTTATTGTTTGCACAGGAAAATGTCAGTCATCAGCCTTACTGACGAAAACTTACGGCTCTTTCCACTCTCCTGGCTACCCTCGTAACTATGGCAACAACGCGCAAACCAACTGGCATATCCGCGTTCCAAAAGGCTACCGAGTTCGTTTGCGGTTCCGCAAAGATTTTGACGTCGAGGAGTCAACGTTGTGTCAGAAAGATGCGCTTATTGTGTCTTTTGATAAAAATATGAAAAATACAAGATTATTATGCGGCAAGAGAAGACCAAGGAGTGTGACGTCATTGGGTAATGAACTCTGGTTGAAGTTTCGTGTGGATGATGGCGGAGTTGGAAAGGGGTTCTTGGCAAATTATCGTGCTATCGGTAAGTTGTGGACACGCCGGTGTAAAATAGTAGAGTGCTGTATAGGCAGTGTTCTAGACAGAGCAAAGTGAAAAGGTGATAAACTGCTGAGAATAGTTTTGATAACGAAATACTGACGTTTCAAGCAGAGCCCTTCATTAGAGTAAAAACTAGAGTGTTGTGTAGGCAGTGTTTTAGATAGAGCAAAGTGAAAAGATGGTAAACTGTTGAGAATAGTTTTCATAACGAAATACTGACGCTTCAAGCAGAGTCCTTCATCAGAGTAAAAACTAGAGTGTTGTGTAGGCAGTGTTTTAGATAGAGCAAAGTGAAAAGATGGTAAACTGCTGAGAATAGTTTTCATAACGAAATACTGACGAAATCCTCAGCATTTTGTTGCTAAAATCCTCAGCAGTTTACCGCCTTTTCACTTTGCTCTATGAATAAGACGACCTCATCCGATTCGACTCAAAATCTAACGATAACCACAGGGGGTCTGCACAAACGGTTTGTCTATACCAGAAGAAAATCAACAATAATTCTGTATATGGTTTTGCCTTTCAGATGTAAATGAATGCAAGAAAGAAGTTTGTAAATTTCCCAGTCTCTGTCGAAACACAGTCGGAAGCTATATGTGTGATTGTCCTGATGGCTACAAGCTGAGAGGAAGAAAGAATTCTGGCAGATGTGTTGGTACGTACATTGGATCAAATCCCAGGATTCTTAGCTTGCACTACGTCACCTTGGACTACGTCACTGTCACCATGGAAACCCTACTCTGTGACGTCATCAAGATGAATTGTCGGGAGAAACGAAGACTAGGAACTAATGTAGACTATTATTTCATTTTCAGACATAGACGAGTGTTCGGCGGGAATGGCCAAATGTGATTTTCGCTGCGTCAACACAGCAGGAAGTTATCATTGTGTTTGCCCTAAAGGATATAAACTAGCTTACAATGAGAAAAGCTGTCGAGGTGTGTTCAAAAAATAGTTTATTAAGATTCAATCTTTTAAGTTTCACTTACTGAAAATTTCAAAAGATGTATATTCTGATGTCAAGTTACGAGCTCTCAAAGTTTGCCATAGCTAGTTCGTTTTTGAAGAAATTTGGCCTATCGTATTAAAAATGCCTTTTGATGTACGCAGATGGACAACTATGCATAGGATCGAAGAATGGATTTTAGTATCAATGATCCATTTGCGTACGTCATAAAATATTGTTAAGCCCGCACAGACGACCAAGTTTTCCTTGACAAGTTTTATTTGTTCGCGTGTACGACACAAATTGACAAGTTTTTCCTTGACAAGGAGCCTTGTTCAAAAGCTGGTCATGCCAGCTAATCAACAAGGAAATTTGTTCGTGTGTATAGTCGTCAAGGAAAACTTGACAAGATCATCTCCTAAGCTTATTACGCGATCATTGCCGTCAAGGAAAACTTGTCCAACCGTATACACACGAGCAATTATAACTTGTCAAGGAAAATTGTTGGGAGAAAACGTGTTCATCGTACACACGAGCAAGGAAAGCTGCCAAGGAACTTGTCAAGAAAAACTTGGTCGTCTGTGCGGGGCTTTACTGAGAGCACAAATTTCTTCAAAAAAACAACTATCCATGTCAGATCAAACTTTGAATGATGTTGAACGTTGTTGAATGGTGTTGAATGATGTTGAACGAAATTTGAACATGTTCAAATTTTCGTTCAACACGCGTTCGCCATTTCTATTGTTCTCAAAATGTTGAAAGGTGTTGAACGCATTTGGCCACATTTCATTCAACTTTGTTGAACAGAGACATGCGCCATGCGGGATGTTGTCGATTCCAGCTTTTGTGGTAGCCCGCGTTCAATTAATTGTCATTCATGAATGTTGAACGATGTTGAATTCATTTGGCCACTCGTGCTGTCAACATCGTTCAACAATGTTGAATGACGTTGAATGCGATGTTGAAAGCGTTTGGCCAGGCCTTAACAAATATTGATGTTTATATTTTTCAGATATTAATGAATGTTCCAAAAGGAATGGTGGTTGCAGTCATCAGTGTCGTAATTCAAGAGGTTCTTACTCGTGCTCGTGTCCTTCTGGATATAAGTTGGATCATTCAAAGAAACAGTGCCAGCAAGGTTAGTTGGTGCGTGCCTTACTACTTTCTTCCAAAGGTTACTTCTACTTAGGCCCCGTTTACACGAAGCGGATTGAGTGTTGAAGTCAAATCTCGCATGTTGTTTCTCCTTGTTGTGTTTACATGAAGAAGATTGAAAGTTTTCGATCTCACCGAAACGAATGGCTGAAGTCAAATCCACGCAGTGGAGTGGATTGACTTGAGATTCAAGCAAGGATCAACTTGAATGTCTCCAATCTGATTCATGTAAACACGGTTTGACTTGAAAATGACTTGATACGCATGAGTGAAGTTGGTGCGTGTCGTGCTAAATGGCAGACATCTAGGGAGAACAGTTTAGATATGACTCATAGGGTTATCCAGTATAAATAAAGTTAGTTTAGTTTACTCTGGTTTCCTCCTGTAGTAACACTAGTCCAATAACGGATGGTCCTTACTGCTCCTCTAGGAAGAACAGTTTAGATATGACTCACTGATAGGGTTATCCAGTATAAATAAAGTTAGTTTAGTTTAGTTATTAATCGCTGTATGCATGCATGCCTCACTACCTTGTGTTCACTTTACTCATTTGGGTTTCAGAAAAATGGCCATAAAAAAAAACTCTGCTTTGTCGGAAAAACGAAAAACGTTTCACTGAAATTATTCTTTCATTTATTTCTGTAGAAATCTTCTACGAGTATGACAGTCGGCAGAAAGTTTCTTACATCAACGAAGACGCGGCTATTGGAAGCGTAATTACAAAAGTCAAAGCCAAACCGAGCAAAAACGTTGGACATACTATCGTGTTCTCTATTGTGGCTGAAAACTTGAAACCATGTGGGAAGAATCCCACTTTTAAAATGGACGCAGTGAGCGGAGAAATAAAATTAAACACTGCCCTAGACAGAGAGAAGACATCCGAATATTTACTCGAGATTGAAGCGAAAGATTTAAACTCGAGTAAAACTAAAGGAGGGATGAAAGCGAGAAGCTTCGTTGTGGTTCGGGTTTTGGATGTGAATGATAACGCACCGAGGTTCAGTCATCCTTCGTATACCATCACCGTGCCGTGTAACGTCAAACCCGGGAGTGTCTTATACCGTATGGATACATACGACCCCGACCAGGCCAAGAACGCGCAGGTCACTTACAAACTTGAGCCGGCGAATCCTTATTTCACCGTGCAGAAGCACAGCGGTAAGGTGAAAGTACTTCGTGGGCTGCGCGCGTTTTGTAACGAGAGCAGTCAAACTTTGAAGAGGTTCGAGTACAAGGTCGTGGCGACGGATCGTGGGTCTCCCGCGTTGAGAACGCGTGTTCGTGTACGATTTATAATCGCAGCCGTGGACCTAACGTCGCAGACGATGTTTGTCTGGTACTCAGAGAGTCACGATTTCAAGTTTGTACAAAATAAGAAACACCACAAGACTAGTGTGGACGGCACTTGATAAACCATATTGGGCTACAGACAAACTGACTTGTCAACACTGACCTATATATAACTGGACTGCGGGCGAAAATATGCGTCTTTTCTCTCATGGTAGTGACCGCTGACCATGTTCTGACCAAAATTTATTTGATTGTGGGCTCAGCTGCGCCCGCAGCCCGATCAAATCAGTTATAAATTCATTTATAAGAAAAATGTCAGCGGTTACTACTATGGGAGAAAGGACTCACTTTACCTGCAGTTCAGTTATATATAGAGCTCAGTGCTTGTCACCTACTCATTGTAATAAGCTTACGGGGAGCGCATGAGGTTTCGCAAAGACGTCTGGGAAGCCGCTCCCGCTGACCCCTATATAACTATATAACGTTCTGTTCAGTCCTCATTCGTCTTACGGCTATAATTAAATTACGGGAGAGAAAACTTCTGGGACGACAGACGGACATCGGAACTTATTTAATCCTTGTATACACTTGTGTAGTGTACATATGTACATAGTCATATATTAACCAAGGTGGTATTATATACAAACAATATAGTTATCTAAATTATATATTCGCTTTTTCAATAATAAAGTCGTTTAACCCTTTGATACGGTTATCATCAATCACCACCATCATCATCAATCACCACCATCATCATCATCATCATCACCAATCATCATCACCATCACTAATAATCATCATCACCAATCACCATCATTACCATCACCAATCATCATCAATCACCATCATCATCACCACCATTCAAAAGACAATACCACAATCACCACCACCACCATCATCATCATCACCACCACCATTCCAAAGATAACACCACAATCACCACCACCACCATCATCATCATCACCACCACCATTCAAAAGACAACACTACAATCACCACCATCACCATCCATCACGACTACCATCATCATTCACCACCACCATCATCAATCACCTTCACCACCACCATCACCACCACCACCATATATACTTAATTTTTTACAGAAAGGAAAATAGACAATTATCTCTTTTTACATACACTCATATGCCTATACTTCCACATAAATAATAAAAAAATCGAAAATCTAATTGAATTTCTAATTGCATGCTATCGCATATTTTTTACTGATTCATTGATGACTTAGAATATACAAATACTCTCCCAGTATATTTATCATATTTACATTCATAATGTTAAAATACAAAAATACATTTGTAGCACAACGGGCAGCAAACGTGCGCGCGCACCGTGCGGCGGGCCGCGTAGGAACAAAAAGCGCCTGGATACGAGATTGACTCAGATCTCATACCCGTGCGGCCGGGCATATTTGGCTCTGGGAACGAGATTGATCACAGACAACATCTTTCGCGGTGTCCTGCGCTGTGTTTCGGGCTAAAGTCGGAAAACTTATTTACTACCAAAGGCTTTGCTATAATAATCCATCTTTCTTTGGTTCACCTTTCCGACGCGAAAGCGATATTCAGCTTTCGGGAGAGGGTTACCTGGTATGGTTCGTACGACTTTGTCGGCCAAGTGCCGCAGCGATTCTCTCTCGGAAACAGTCGACACTTTCTCGTGTCGGCCTCGGAGTATCGCTCCCAGTACTTTTTACTTTTCGTTCGTGTCCCAAATGAACGACGGTCGTAGCAACTTCGGAAGAAGACGTGGTTTTCAAATCGGAAATCTTCGCCACAGTGGAGCGATTGATGTGGCTGCGGTAGGTGGGTTTTGTAATCGGGGGGTTCGCTGCCGCCCCTGAATTTTGTTGCCATGACAATAATTGCATACGGGCATCGCTTAAGGCCCGGGTAAGTTCCAGTCTCTCTTCGCATTCACGGCGCACGGTGTCTTGAAGAATAATCATCTGGAAAACCAAATAGTCACTAAATATTAGCCTGCGATCAGGCTCTCTGGGAGGCGAGGGCGGAGAGCCCGCTCGCAGGCTACCAGATATATGCACTGATAAAGCTCCGTGCATATGTACTCTTATAAAGGTTACGTTTAACGTCATTTGAACACGAAAGAAGTTGGGTAGAAGCACGATCGGAAATGGCAGCTGTCAAGGCTCGCGAAATACGGGCTGACCCGTATTAGCTACGCATGTGTAGAACGAATATCTTGCGTGTAAACGTCATCAATACACGGCCGACAACTCACTTGAGCCAGCACGCACGTGGACTGCGAACTGCCCTATGAAAGTGGCCGATTTTCTATGCGATTTCCGATCGTGCGTACGAGGCGATAGCTAACCTGCAATCAGGCCAATCGTCTTCTCGCCCGCCCGCCTGTCTCGCCCCCACTTGCTTTTTAGCGGAGGACGAGAATAACGCCTGGTACCCAGGTTAGGTGATAGCCGAGTATCTTTACACTTCTTTCGTGTTCAAATGACGTCAAACGAACCTTTATAAGAGTAACAGAGAACGTAGGAGTCTAACGTTTCGAGCCAAGAGAAAGGCCCATTCGCTCGAAGGCCCATTCGCTTGGAACTTGGCGGGCTTTTCCGGCCAGTTGACGCCATTCTACGCCACCCTACGTCATTCATGATCTCTGTTCACTCGAGCCCAGTCTCGTCCTATTTCGCCGTGTAAACAGGCGGAAGTAACCGTACTAATTCGAGAACGGTTCCGAATTTTTCTTCCGTGTAAACAGCTGGTTCTGAATTCGTCTACCCTGCTAACAGAGCCTTCTTTTCCTTATTTCTTCGCTGAGAGAGAGGAAGAAAAGTAGGCTCTGCTGTATTCGTGTTTGGCTTCGTCCAAGATTTAGGACGAATTAGTAACCCGTTTAAGACCCGTTTAACCGGTTCTCGTTTTGTTTTCTGCTCTGATTGGAACTGGGTTCGAGATTGTAACCAAGCAACTGATATGCATGCGCAATGGAAACCAGTCACGAATACAGCAGAGCCTACTTTTCTTCCTCTCTCTCAGCGAAGAAATAAGGAAAAGAAGGCTCTGCTCGCAGGGTAGAATTCGTCCGGTCAGGTGTAAACGGGGTCTTATTAAGGCATGGAACTCAGCCAATCAGAGCTTGCGTGGCAACCTCGTACACAGGGTCTTATCTCCGCTGCTCCGCGGTGGGCGGGGGCGGTGGCGAGCGGAGATAAGACCCTGGGTACGAGGTTGTTTGCGTAGAGTGCACCTTATTTTATAAATAATGATACACTGGTAGTTTAAAGGTTATTCAAACTCTTACCTCGTCCTTGTTAGTCGTCAGTTGTTGTTCCAGCAGCCTTATCTGGGCGTTAGCATTCTGTAATGATTTCTGAACAGTTTCAGATTTACGTTTGATTCCAGCTATCTCATCGCTAGCGCTGCTGTTTCTGTTATCGTCATCATGTCTAAGACGCTGTTGTATGTCGTCCAGTCTTGATTTGAGATTTAAAACTTCGTCCTGATATTTTTGAACTTCTTGTGCGTTCTTCGTCTACAAAGTATAATATTAATCATGATGATGATGGTCATAATAATAATGATGATGGTGATAATGATGATGATCAGATTGTGGTGATGATGGTGGTGGTCATAATGATGATGATGATAACGATGATGATCAGATTGTGCTGATGGTGATGGTGGTGATGATGATGGTGGTGATATGATAATTATGGTGGTGATAATGATGATGATATGATGATGGTGGTGATGATGGTGGTGATAATGATGATGGTGGTGATATGATGATGATGGTGGTGATGACGATGGTGGTGGTGGTGATGATGATGGTGGTGGTGATGATGGTGATGGTGAAGGTACCGGTGGTACTAATGATGATGGTGGTGATATGATGATGATTATGGTGGTGTTGATGATGGTGGTGGTGGTGGTGATGATGGTGATGGTGAAGGTACCGGTGGTACTAATGATGATGGTGGTGATATGATGATAATGATGATTGATGATGACTGTGATAATGGTGATGATGGTGGTGATGATAATGATCAAATGGTAGTGATGATGGTGCTGGTGATGGTCATGATGGTAGTGGAGAGTTGATGATGATAATATTGATGATAATAATGATGATAATAATGATGATAATAATGATGATAATAATGATGATAATAATGATGATAATAATGATGATAATAATGATGATAATAATGATGATAATAATGATGATAATATTGATGATAATAATGATGATAATGATGATAATAATGATGATAATAATGATGATAATATTGATGATAATAATGATGATAATGATGATAATAATGATGATAATAATGATGATAATAATGATGATAATAATGATGATGATAATAATGATGATAATATTGATGATAATAATGATGATAATAATGATGATAATAATGATGATAATAATGATGATAATAATGATGATAATAATGATGATAATAATGATGATAATAATGATGATAATGATGATAATAATGATGATAATAATGATGATAATAATGATGATAATAATGATGATAATAATGATGATAATGATGATAATAATGATGATAATAATGATGATAATAATGATGATAATAATGATGATAATGATAGTCTTGGTGTTGATAGTAGTAAATCATGTGATTTAATACCTTATTTGTTGATAGTGCATTCTTCAGTGTATGGATGTCTTCTTTAAAATTTTGAGAATTACGTGTTTCTTCTCTAAGCTAATACAATAAAATATATAATATTTACATATATGTACAGGTCGTTTACAAGATCACTTGGAACTCATTTCGAAGGATTTCTACCCACAGACAAGGTCAATAATAAGATATAGTAAGTACAAGATTTAAAGCTACAAACGCGCAAAAATATAATCACTCTATACCTTGTCATTTAAATGTTTAACTTCAGTTTGAGTAGTTCTTAGCTGTTCTTCATATTCTGTCTTCATCGCTTTTCTCTCCTGTAGTCAAGCAAGAAACGTTGGTCGAAAAAATAACATTCAAAGTGCTCTTAAAAAACAGAGATTGGCAGTCCTCCAATCTTTTTTATACAATACCCTGGTTGCTATGCGTCTTTTCATTGGTTGTTGCCCATGATCTATTAGAGGACAGACACACGGATCACGTCAGATCACGTCAGCTGACTTGCTTTTTTCTTTCTTCATGCCCCAAAATCCGTCAAGAGTTAAATTTTTGTATTGTATAAAACAAATAGATTCCATTTTGTTGTTGTCTGTTCAGTTATAGATGCACAGAAGACGTCACAACGTGGTAAGAACATCAGTGACCCACTCAACTGCGTCTCGTGGGTCACTTTTTTGTTCTTACCACTTTTTTGTTCTTATCATCTATAAATGAACAGACAACGGCAAAATGGAATCTATTTGTTAAATGGAACAAGTTGTTTTTTTTACAAAAAAAACCTCTAACCTTTTCAAATGTTTCTTTCAACGTCAATTTGGATTCTTCAAAGTTTCTTTCAAGCTCTTCTCGTTGCTTATTGAGTTCTTTTTGAAGCTAAAAAGAAGCAAAGAAAAAGAAAATCGAAAGAGTAAAATAAGTTGCGACTTACTTTGGTCACGAACAACTGAATATGGCCATTTAAACGGGAGAAAATAAGCCACGATTTAATTAAGACGCGTCCTATTTAAGTCGTGAACCAGCGTCGGATTTAGGACTGTGGAGGCCCCTGGGCGGTCACTGACCAGCACAATATATCAATTCTATTTCTGAATGTATGCTAAGTTACATAGTCATATTTTTTTGAATAAGATGTAGGTAATTGGACTGACACTGGGGTTATATAATGTAGATGAATAAAATTCGTAAAGGTATATGGCCTTAGGCCAAAAAGCGCATCTTGCTGTATTTTTTGCGCCATTTAAACGGGAAAAATAAGTCGCGACTTAATTAAGACGCGAACGTAAGTCGTGAACATACTCGTATAGGTTCGTATAAATGGTCAATTTGTTCAGGACCAAAGTAAGTCGGGACTAAAATAAGAACAGGTTTGAAAGCTAGTCCAGAATAAGTCGCGACTTATTAGAAATTGACCGTTTATACGAGTTGTGTTCACGACTTAAATAGGACACGTATATACTTAGAATATATACATTATAGCTACAATCTTGGACAATAATGTTGATCAAAATCAATGTTGCAACTACAGCTCTGCTTCCTCCAATCAATCTTGGAGCAAGTTTTCAAATAACAACATTGAATCGGGGGGGCGGGTGAGTGTTACAACTACTTTTGTCCAAGATTGTAGATTGGTTTATTCAAAGCTAAAACAAACCTGTCCACAAGATTTATCAGACTCTCCGATTTTTTTCATATAACTTTCTCTCAGTTGTTCAATGCGATTATGATGAGCACTGATCGTGCGCTCTCTGAAACCAACAAAAATAAATATCTATATGATCATGTCGGGTGACAAATGTCTTAAATTTTTATTAAAGGTAAATTTATACGAGCAGCGGACTGCTGCAACATTGTTGCGTTGCAAGTTAAACATTGTCACGGAACAATAATTTTGTTGAACATTGCAACATAATCATTAGTGCGCGACAATGTTTAAGTTGGCTGGTAATACGTGCAACAACGCTTTTCAACTTGCAACGCAACAAAGTTGAAGAAAAGTGTTTTGCCCGTATTACCTTTAGTTTTTTAAAATATGTAAAAATGTCCCAGCAAGAAGCCAATCAAAATGGATAATCATTCAGGCATTAAAATTCGTATTTCAAAAGGGACCACCAACCTTTCTAACTTTAGATTTTTGGATTCCTCTGTCGCTTTAGTTAAAAATTCTTCTAGAGTCTAAAAAAACAGCGAACACGTAACAAAACCTTAAAATTAAAACTGACTCATTACATTTTCCTCTCCTCCCTTTCCTCTCCTCTTTTTTACTTCCCTTTACTTCATCTTCTTTCTTTTCCTCTTTTCTCATTTTCTCTCCTTTTCCTCCATTATCTTACCCTCCCCTTCCTATCCCTTCCCTCCCCTTCCCTTCCCATCTCTTCCTTCTCTTCTCCCTTCCCTTCTCTTAGAAATTTTCTCTCCCCTTCTCTCTTCCCTTCTCTTCCCTTTCTCTTCTCCCTTCCCTTCCCTTCTCTTCTCCCTTCTCTTCCCTTCTCTTCCTTTCTCTTCTCCCTTCCCTTCCCTTCCCTTCTCTTCTCCTCTCTTCTCCCTTCTCTTCTCCCTTCCCTTCTCCCTTCCCTATTCCCTTCTCTTCTCTTCTCTTCTCCTTACCACTTTCTCTGCATTTAACTGCAAGGTATAACTATAACAACTGCATCTCTACTGAATGCGAACAATAATACAAATTTGATGTTTTCCAACCTTTAATTGCTTATCTTGTCCAGTAGCCTTCTGTCTAACTTCCATCTCAGCTGCTGACTTTTCATTCATTAACTTTTCCAAAGATTTACAAAGAGCATTCAGTTTCTTTATTTCCTCATCTTTCTTGTTTATAGTTTCTTGATGTTTCAATAGTTCGTGTTGTTTTTCATTTTCTAAAGTTTCTAGATCAGTTCTAATTTTTCTTTCTTCACTAGACCTAACACTGTAGGAAAAAAGGAAACGGTTTGTATGCTCAAATAGATTTCATTTTAATAAAATGTAGCTACCTTCATTTGCACAGCATGTTACATGCATCTAATTATCATTCCACTTTCTATTCCAATTCTAATTCTAATTCCCATTCTCATTCCAATTCCCATTCTAATTCCCATTCCAATTCTAGTTCTAATTCTAATTCTAATTCTAATTCCAATTCCAATACCAATTCCCATTCTAAATCTCATTCCAATTCCTATTCAAATTCTAATTCCTATTCTAACTCTCATTCTCATTCCAATTTCAATACCAATTCCCATTCTAAATCTCATTCCAATTCCTATTCAAATTCTAATTCCTATTCTAACTCTCATTCTCATTCCAATTCACATTCCAATTTCAATACCAATTCCCATTTTAAATCTCATTCCAATTCCTATTCTAATTCCCATTCCAATTGTCATTCTAATTCCTATTCTAATTCCCATTGTAATTCTAATTCCAATTCCCATTCCAATTCTAATTCTAATTCCCATTCCAATTCTAATTCTCATTCTAACTCTCTACTTCTACTTCTACTTCCAATTCTTACTTCAGATCTTTTTCAACTTCCTTGTTCTTTCCCCTCAATGTTTTATTTTCATCTTCTAATTGTTTCACATGTTTCTCATAGATTGAAAGTTTATTTTCAAGATCACCAGACTTAGTTTGTAAATCATTGAGCTGACTGCCTGCCACACGAAGGTTCTTTAACTCAAGTTTTGATTTCAATAGCTCATCATTTGCAACCCTCAATTTCATCTCTGTCACTTTTTTCTCATTTTGTACCTAGAGTAAGGAAAAATTAAAAGATCTAAGTTTATTAGAGAGGGAGTCGCACTAGAGAGGGGGCTTATTAGAGAGGGTGCTTTTTAGAGAGAGGGCTTATTAGAGAGTGTGCTTATTAGAGAGGGGTGCTTATTAGAGGGGGTCGTATTAGAGGGGGTCGTATTAGAGAGGGGTGCTTATTAGAGAGGGGTGCTTATTAGAGAGGGGTGCTTATTAGAGAGGAGTGCTTATTAGAGAGGGGTTCTTATTAGAGAGGGTGCTTATTAGAGAGGGGTGCTTATTAGAGAGGGGTGCTTATTAGAGAGGGGTGCTTATTAGAGAGGGTGCTTATTAGAGAGGGGTGCTTATTAGAGAGGGGTGCTTATTAGAGAGGGTGCTTATTAGAGAGGGGGCTTATTAGAGAGAGGGCTTATTAGAGAGAGGGCTTATTAGAGAGAGGGCTTATTAGAGAGGGGGCTTATTAGAGAGAGGGCTTATTAGAGAGAGGGCTTATTAGAGAGGGGGCTTATTAGAGAGGGGGCTTATTAGAGAGAGGGCTTATTAGAGAGGGGTGCTTATTAGAGAGAGGGCTTATTAGAGAGGGGGCTTATTAGAGAGAGGGTTTATTAGAGAGGGGGCTTATTAAAGAGAGGGTTTATTAGAGAGGGGGCTTATTAGAGAGAGGGCTTATTAGAGAGGGGGCTTATTAGAGAGAGGGTTTATTAGAGAGGGGGCTTATTAAAGAGAGGGTTTATTAGAGAGGGGGCTTATTAGAGAGAGGGCTTATTAGAGAGGGGTGCTTATTAGAGAGGGGTGCTTATTAGAGAGGGGTGCTTATTAGAGAGGGTGCTTATTAGAGAGGGGGCTTATTAGAGAGGGGTGCTTATTAGAGAGAGGGCTTATTAGAGAGAGGGCTTATTAGAGAGGGGTGCTTATTAGAGAGAGGGCTTATTAGAGAGGGGGCTTATTAGAGAGAGGGTTTATTAGAGAGGGTGCTTATTAAAGAGAGGGCTTATTAGAGAGGGGGGCTTATTAGAGAGAGGGCTTATTAGAGAGGGGGCTTATTAGAGAGAGGGTTTATTAGAGAGGGGGCTTATTAGAGAGGGGGCTTATTAGAGGGGGGTGCTTATTAGAGAGGGGTGCTTATTAGAGAGAGGGCTTATTAGAGAGGGGGCTTATTAGAGAGAGGGTTTATTAGAGAGGGGGCTTATTAGAGAGGGGGCTTATTAGAGGGGGGTGCTTATTAGAGAGGGGTGCTTATTAGAGGGGGTGCTTATTAGAGAGGGTGCTTATTAGAGAGAGGTTGCTTATTAGAGAGGGGGCTTATTAGAGAGGGGGGCTTATTAGAGAGGGGGCTTATTAGAGAGGGTGCTTATTAGAGAGAGGGTTCTTATTAGAGAGGGTGCTTATTAGAGAGGGTGCTTATTAGAGAGGGTGCTTATTAGAGAGAGGGCGTACTAGAGAGGGGGCTTATTAGAGAGGGTGCTTATTAGAGAGAAGGGGTCTTATTAGAGAAGGGGTGCTTATTAGAGAGAAGGGGTCTTATTAGAGAAGGGGTGCTTATTAGAGAGAAGGGGTCTTATTAGAGAAGGGGTGCTTATTAGAGAGAAGGGGTCTTATTAGAGAGGGGGTCTTATTAGAGAGAAGGGGTCTTATTAGAGAGGGGGTCTTATTAGAGAGAAGGGGTCTTATTAGAGAGAAGGGGTCTTATTAGAGAGAGGGTCTTACTAGAGAGAAGGGCTTATTAGAGAGAGGGTCTTATTAGAGAGAGGGTCTTACTAGAGAGAAGGGCTTATTAGAGAGAGGGTCTTACTAGAGAGAAGGGCTTATTAGAGAGAGGGTCTTATTAGAGAGAGGGTCTTACTAGAGAGAAGGGGTCTTATTAGAGAGAGGGGGTCTTATTAGAGAGAGGGTCTTATTAGAGAGAGGGTCTTACTAGAGAGAAGGGCTTATTAGAGAGAGGGTCTTATTAGAGAGAGGGTCTTACTAGAGAGAGGGGGTCTTATTAGAGAGAGGGGGTCTTATTAGAGAGAGGGTCTTATTAGAGAGAGGGTCTTATTAGAGAGAGGGTCTTATTAGAGAGAGGGTCTTATTAGAGAGAGGGTCTTACTAGAGAGAGGGGGTCTTATTAGAGAGAGGGGGTCTTATTAGAGAGAGGGTCTTATTAGAGAGGGGGTCTTATTAGAGAGGGGCTTCCTATTAAAGTTAAATCTTAACCAAACCTTTTTTGCAACAGTATGAATAACTCTTCCCAGATCATTTCTTATATGTTTTATATTGTTCTTCAAGAGCACTTGTTGTTGAATGGCTTCCTTCTTTAAACTATTCAAAGATTCTTTCTGCTTTCTCACCAGATTAATAAGTCCTGGCAGCACAGCAGATAAATGAGATATTTTAGTTCTTAATTGTTCTGACTTGCTTTGTGCTTCAAGCAGATCACTCTCAGTTTTTCGTTTTTGTGTATACATTCCATTTATTAAACTAGCTTTCATTTTCAGGTCAGATTTGAAGAGCTCGAGTCTAAAAAAATATAATATAATACAGTGAAGCCTTGCTATCGCATACATCATTATACTGAGCAACTGTTTGTTATACCTAAGCCTAGGCTTCTATAAGATTGTCTTGATCACATGCTGCCTCTCACCAAAAGTTAAGCCCGGTTAGACGGGGTTAGTGAACTGTGTCATATGGAGGCTGGCTAGAGTGCCTTTTAGCCTAGTTTCTAGGCCTTTCGTTTCCATTATGAGCTTGGCCGCGTAGTCGGTTTGGGTTCTTGGGAAGAGGCTGGAAACGAGAAGGCCTAGCAACATTCACAAAAAGGTCCTGCCCAGAATCGTTCTGGACCTTCGAGTGTTCCTGGGATCACAAGGATGTCTGTGAAGATTTTATCAAAGATCTTGGTGATCGAAAGAAGGGAATTATGGAATATATTCCAATTGGAGCTCGGAATGAAAATGTAACTGTTTAACTTTCAACTTTAGGCGGTTGCAGAAGGAAAGCTAGTGATAAGAAAGCTAGGCTAGTGAAACTTCGTCGATCCGAGGTGAGCAGGCTTGTATTATTTTATGCAGATGGAATATTAAATGTCGAAAAACACTTAGAACATCATAATATCACAACTCTTCCTCAATAAACAACCAAGCTGTAAAGTGAAAGTGTTTACGAATTTTGCTAGGCCTTCCCCAGCCGGTCCGTTCGGATCACTTCTGAAATGTGTTAACCGAGGATGGCCTAGAAACTAGGCTAAGTGCCTTTAATATGCCTCAACATGGCCACATTGATCTGCATCCTTCGCAATTCAGCCACTGTCTGCAATTAAGGATGATTAGATCCCAGTCCTTTATCCTTTATCACCTGAATCCATCCAATCAGATTAGACAATTTGAGATATCTCTATTCTGATTGGATAGATTTGGCAATTAAGACGATCTTATGGAAATGAGGCTCTAGGCAGCTGTGGATTTAAATAATATAATTTTTAAATCAAATAAGAAATCCTTACTGTTGTGCTTGTTCCTTTAACTTTTCAGATTGCTCCAACAAAGTCACATCCATCTTTTCCAGTTTTTCTTTTAAAACCTTTTCCCTCTCCACACTTCCTTTGTAATACTCCATTGTCCTTTCTGCTTCAGCCAATCTTTCTTGCAATGCTTTCACTTCATTGTGTATGAGATAACTAACTCCACAGAATTTACAAACAGTTTCATCGCGTTCCATTTTCTGTATTTCATCAGGCAATGGATGCTGTGGGACGCTAAAACTCGTCGTAGTTGAACCCAAATCAGCCATAGTTATAAAAGAAATCAATTTCTGTTTCCTTGTCTTGTTTTTAACATCGAATATTCACCAACAAACTTGTTTTGGCAACATTTTTAGAAAAAATTACACAGTAAAACCTTTATACCTCTTGATTTTCTCCATTCTGTAAACCAGAAGTGTCTGCTTAACAAATAAAGACACTTTTCCATTCATTTTGAAGCATTTGATTTGATTTAACAACTTTCTATTATATTAAGACAACATTCTCCTTTAAAATTCAAATCATGAATATTATTGAACCTTCTAACGTGATCTCGTTTCTAGGTTACGAGAAACGACTAAAAACGAACATTTCCGACACCTAAAACAGGGGGGAGTGAGAACTGGAAATATATTCTTAATCAACGTTCGAAGTTTTTTTTCGTAGAAAAAATTGATGGAGAATCCACATTTAAAAGCACAAAAGGGTACGGGTTTGGAGGTGCCTATTGGAATGGATGTTGGGGATGAATTAGGGACAATTAATGTTCAACGAAGTCGATTTCCTTACTGTATCGTGTGGACTCCAATTCCTGTTCTGACGTGAGTTGATTTTAAAGTCTTTAGCGTATTAAATCTAGCCATATTGATTATTGACAAAGTTATAAGGCTATTATTTACCGCACTATTGTAGCGTTATGGTAATATTTAGGGTTATTTTTTAGGGTTTATAGTCACAGGTGTTATTTAAAGGTAGTGTTTATAAAATTATGTAGTGAACTTAAAAAATGAATGGAGGGAAATAGAACATTTTACACGGGGTTTGGGGGGAATATTCTGAAAGATCAGTTTGTCTGTGATGTATTAAACCTTGGCTTTCTGTGCTGTACTGTATTGTAAAATAATGTTAGCTGTCTTTTTAATATATAGATATTTATACTGTACCATTAATTATCAAGAGTTTATTAAATATGGCAATGAAAATTACAATTTTTCACTTTTTGTTAAGAAGCTCTTTTAAGAAGATTTATTCAAGTATTAAAAGAAAACGAATTTTGTGCCAAATAACATTTATACTAATTTCAACAAAATTCTGTTAAAATTATCCACCATCTTGTTTTAGTATTATTTACCATCTTTAGTTAATTATTAATTAAGTGATGTCATAACTAGAGTTAATTTATTAAGGCCTAGCCAAACGCTTTCAACATTTCATTCAACATTGTTCAACATTGTTGAATTCAACCGTGATTCAACATGTTAAAAGCATTTGGCCACCCTGTTGAATGATGTTGAACGTTGTTGAACATGTTCAAATTTTCGTTCAACATGTGTTCAACAATGTTGAACGATGTTGCATATGAAATGTTGAAAGCGTTTGGCCAGGCCTTTATGGTGGTTGAATTATGATTGAATTACAGCACTTAGAAAAATACTATATAAATGGAAGCAGAAGGTTAATAATTGAGATTAATTAATTTATCAACTCTTAACTTTTTCAACCGTAAAGGTCTTAATTCTAATGATGAGTAAAATTGTCTGGTGTTAGCTAGAGTACAATTAAGCCGTAATCAAACGAGAATGCAAGTCATCGCAAGTTGGCAGTCAGAATTTCTATGGCGGTCGTTTGAACACCCAAATTAACAAAATAAAGGTTTCATGAGTGTTTTAAACAAGTTTTAACTTTGTCACAGTACATGATATTTTCGGGAAACTATTAAGAGTGGCTGGCTGAGATAGCGTGACTGCCAACTTGCGATGACTTGCATTCTCATTTGATTGGGGCTTTACTATTAAAAAGGGAATTGAGGGTTGAGAGATTTAAACATAAAAACCACATACTACTCAAAACAGTAGAGTGAGACACAGATGATTTTTTCATCACTTCTGAAGCAACAGTTTTGTTAATCACAGATCAATTTCAAAGCAATCGCGTGGTATTCACAAGTACCACGTAATAAACATCCAATTGTTAAGTACATAATTAACAAGCTATCACATGGTACATATAAGAATACAAGTCCATATGATTGCTTTAAAATTGATCTGCGGTTAATGAAACTGTCGTTTTGGAAGAGATGAAAAGATCGTCTGTCTCACTTTACTGCTTTGAATAGTATAGCTATCATTTTTAGGCCATTGTCATCTGTCAGTGGCTAAATATAATTTTTCTATTATGTACATTAAAGATGGTTATTTCCATTCATTGGACATATGGGAATTGGAATGTCTTCGGGGGTAATTAGAGACTTTGCAGGACCATATTTTGTATCAGTAAGTATAAATTGGTGTAAGTCTGCAAACAGATCTAAAATAGTACCTTCTATAAAAGTTGACTTTTGGGACTAATTTGTTTCGTAGGAAGATTGCATGGCATTTGGAAAACCCACAAAGTGAGTGAAAAATTATTTCAAAATAAAACTTAATTTTAAATTTGCGTTTTAGCACTAATAGTATAATATAATAATCATTTTTTTAAAACAAATATATATAATTTTCAAGGTATTGGCGTCTTAATCCAATGTTTGTGAAGAACACTCACAGGTCATGGGACTGCGCTGTATCTGAAGCTTCTGATGTGTACAAACATAGGATGGTAAGAATGGAAGAACAAAGATACTACGGTTCCGGTTTGAGCTTGGACACACGTAATTTGACGACACACGTTTCACACAGGAAACTAACATGTTGCTAAAATTTTGTATCGAGTTACAAAGTTACATTCCTTTGTCCATGTTACTAGAATCGACAAAGAAATTACTGGTTTTTAGATGCCAGTACCATAATTATGTTTTACAGCTAAATGCCAATAAAATATAGTTGTCACTAAGCAGAAATAGTCAAATGTGTACATAATGTACCTTTATTATTATATCAAAACCATTTTTATCAAGAAAGAATGACATCCCCAACTGAATATCAGTAACTATACTCATCACATTTTTGAACCAAATATTGTAACTAGTTACAGTTCTTTAAAAAAGTAACTAGTTATAGTTACTTCTTCAAAAAGTAACTAGTTATAGTTAGTTACTTCTTCAGAAAAAGTAACTAGTTTCAGTTACAGTTACTTAAAAATGTAACTAGTTACTGTAACTAGTTACTTGTAACAAAGTTACTCACAGCACTGCAAAATAATGTGTTGAGTTGAACTATTCATCGCAGTAAAATGTTTGTTTTACTTATTATATACTTTGACATTTCTAGCATAATCTTTGCTGTGATAACTGTCATTCCCATGTGGCTATGGCGCTCAACATAATGGAGTACAAGGGATCGTCTTCGTGGAATATGGTCAATTTGTGTTTCTGGTTACTTGTCTATGGCAAGTATGTCAGGTAAAATATAGCTAGACCACTATGCTGATACTTGGGTCATGTCTTTTTAGTACTGCAGTCAACTGTCACACATTTTTTCTCGTTTTAGCTTTGGATCATTTCTAAAGACATGGCTTCCATTTATAATTTTGTTAATAATCATTGGTGTGATTTTAGCTGTTGCTTATCACTAAAACAATACATCTAAACAATAATGGTTTGTAATTAGTGTACATGTATGTAGGATGCAATAGTTATTAATAAATGCAATACCGTAGTTATTAATGCAATAGTTAATAAATTAGTGTATGTAGGATGCAATAGGGCCAGGGTTAGAGAATGGTATATATATATATATATATATATATATTTATTAAGAGATTATTAACCAAGAACAAGGTCTGTACGGGAAAATATCAGACCAACATCTTCACAGTATGGACCAAGCTGCAGGTGAGGTTCGTACAAAAAAGACCGAGGTCTGATATTTTCCCATACAGACTGAGTAAACTAGGTTAATAAAGCATTTATTATATGGCTATTTCAAGTTTTTCGATAATCATTGTATCAAACTTAGTGTGAAAACCTTAGAAATTCATGTGAGCAAAATCAACATCCGGGACAGCGGTCCAGATATACATATATATATAGCTATGGGTTATAAAGTCTTGAGAATTAGATAGGCTACAAATTGTCTTCTATCAGTCAGACTATCTACATTAATTCAAGGGACAGTGGACAGACTGTATCCCAGAGTATGAGAAAATATTCTGAAATAGTAAATTGACATGTACTATCTGTAATAATGTACATTAAACAGTCTGTAATAACAAGTTATCAACTGCAGGCAATATAGAAAGTGAGAATTCCTGTGAAATCCTATGACTTGCATGTACTGTACCAGTATGTAGCCCCTTGTGCTAAACCTGGTAAATTATCATATTCTGTAGTAAATTACTAAAATCTCAATTTGATATAATATCTGATAAACATTTCTATATGTATGTACAGTACCCTTTTTCACAGCTAGTGATCTGCAGATCATGAACATAAGATCTTAAAGGGCAATATATGACTTGGAAATTAAGTTTGTCTTATTGAAAAGAACATTTAAAATGATAAAATAACATCTTTTGCAGTTTTTAGTTTCCTTGCTTCCCTTGCTTCGTTTTTGAGATATTCCAGTTTGTTTGATATGCAAATGACACAACTTTTTACGTCACATGTGCATAATGAGTATTATGAGTTACCGAGAGAAGGTTATATATCTTTGCTATTGTGAAACGAAATCACTTGGAATTCTACATGTTTGGCATTGTGGGTAGAAACACGCACATGCTTCCTTTGAGTTAAGCCCATGTTTTCATAATAGCAAAGATATGTACAGTAACTAGGCTGAGGCGGTTTTTCGGTATACCGGAAAATACCGGTTTTTTTGAAAAACCGGTTTTTCGGTTTTTCCAAAGTCCAAGAACCGAAAAACCGGAAAAACGTGATGGCAGAGAAACGAAGTTGATTTCCCATTGCTCAGTCAGCTTGCCCGAAAGTATCTTGCGATCCAGGCTAGCAGTTCTCCATCAGAGCGATTATTTAGCAAGGCCAGTACTCCATCTCGAACACAATTAAAGCGAGAAAAAGTTGACATGCTTACGTTCCTAGCTGAAAACTTGTAAATAGTAAATATGTTATTTTAACGTTGTCTTCTACTCTTCTTCTCTTCTCTGTCTTCTACCTCTGTAAGCTTTTGATATTAAACATCTAAAACTAAAATTCTTCACATAATAAAAGAACGTGCTACACTATTTTATGTCTGCGTGTTATTTATAAATAAAAAACCGGTTTTTTCTTGACGGTTTTCGGTTTCGGTTTCTTTCAAGAACCGCCCCAGCCTAACAGTAACCTTTTCTGATAACTCATTATGCACATGTGACGTAGAAAGTTGTGTCCAGTAATATTACTATACAAAATATTAAAAGTGAAGAGAAATCTAACTCTCTGATGATAATAACAGGAACATTTTTTGTCTTGTTTTTTTGTGGTATGGAAAAAGCTGCATTAACCTAGTTGTATGCATTTCTGCCCTGACAAATCTCAACACAACAGAGATTTATTCTTTCAAAGCTCTGGTTCTGGACACTGAAAAAATTGTCCAAACAGTGCACAAAAGTGTTTTCCGAGTTCTGGTTGGAGCTGTGTTTTTGTTCCAAGCAATTCCCTTTTTGGCTGGTGGTGCACTTCAAATATTAATTCAGTACATGATTAATTCAGAATGTACTGTTGTTGGGAGGTTCATGTGCAACCACAATGAAATTTGGCATTTTTTGGTTTGACCACTTTTAAACTTAGTCCAGCACACTTAATGTGATACCATTGATCACAATCATCACACTGTACCCAAGAAATTAATTTATCATTGGGTTTTGAGCAATCTATCGCTGAACAAGAATCCTCTGGATTATTTGAACTACCGGTAGTCTTCTCAGATGTATGATTTGTCTTCTTTGTTTTTAAATTCATCTTTTTCTTTAGTCTCTTCTTTTCTAAAATAATTATGAAGTTGATTTAAATTAATAAGACTGGTATAGAAGTACGGTAAATGCATTTATGCTTAATTATTAACCCATTCCTGCCTGAGCCAGCCAAAACCAGCCCCCATTTTTTTTTAACCTTTTAACTCCCACCATGTCAGGTCTTTCCTTGATGAGTAAAATCATCCGGTGTTAGCCAGAGTAAAAAAATGAAAAGTGCCAAATGACACCAATGAGAATGAAAGGATTATTCATTAATTAACTTACTCCGTCTAAACACCAGCCAACTTTTCTCATCAAAGAGAGAACCCTAGATTCAATGCATTTACTTTGTTAACTGCTGTCTAGAATGTCTAGGAGTATTGTTAGTAACATATTTTTCAGAGTCAAAACTGCAGCCAATGACTGCCACCAATGACTGCTGCTGAGGCCATTGAAACATCAATCACTCCTAATATACCGCAAACAGTCTTTTTCAAGACTACATACTCTAACCTGGATGAGCAACTTTCTCAAACATGTTAATGAGTTAATTAACACGTGATTAACCCATTCCTGCCTGAGCCAGCCAAAAAGAGCCACCTTTATTGTTTCACTCTAATGCCAGACAATTTTACATCTTAAGTCCTAATCAAACGAGAACGCAAGTCATCGCAAGTTGGCAGTCACGCTATCTCAGCCAGCTGCTCTGAATAGTTTCCTGAAAATATCATGTACCATGACAAAGTTAAAACTTGTTTAAAACACTCATGAAACTTTATTTTGTTAATTTGGGTGTTCGAACGACCGCCACAGAAATTCTGACTGCCAACTTGCAATGACTTGCGTTCTCGTTTGATTAGGGCTTTAAAGGGAAAACCCTTAGACATCCTGGGCAGCAATGGGTAACCTAAACACAGTATCTGTATCTAATATCATTACCTGGGCTTTTACACTTTTCCCTCTTTTCAAACATCTCTGTTGCACCCCCAGGCAAAATATCTGGATATTTTATAGCAAATAGATCTTCATCACTTTCACTTTGTCTTGCAGCAGCTAGAGTGGCAGCTGAGGCATATTCTTGTAAGATTCTATAATCCGTCTCACTGTCATCATTGTCACTTTCATCAAATGTCTTAACCAGTTCTCTTTTTGTCAAACAAATGGATTGTCCTGATCCTTCACTTGAGTTCAGAACAGATGATAGTGGTGGTGTTGGAGTTTCAAGAAATACTGATAAATGTGGAAGATCATTACCTCTGCCAGGTGTTTTGTGATCTTCTGAAGGACATACAGGGCTGTTGTGTTGAAAGCTTTCTATGTGATCTGTAGCTGAGCTCTCAAACTGAAAATGAAGAGTTATTACAGTACTGTAATGTCATCATCACTGCCATCCTCTGATTCCTCATCTCACCATCATCATCCTCTTCTTCAGCCTCCTCATCGTCATCACTACAGTACCATTATTACCGACACCACCATCATCATTGCCACCATATTTGGATTTAATAATTTAATTGCCTATAGCAACTGGTGGTCAAACAGGGCAAAATGCCCCAATTGAACACGACTACAATGATATAGGTGTTGATTTTGTGGAGGGAGGAAAACCAAAGAACCCGGCGAAAAACCCTCAAAGCACAGGAGAGATCGACTACAACTCTACTCACACGAGTTCCAAGCTCGACAACGGGGTCATTCCCAAGTGGTCACTCATTCAAGTACTAACCCCGTCTAACTGGGCTTAATGTTTTGGTGAGAGGCAGCGCGCTAACAGCACACACCACCCGTGCTCCGCCATGCAATCACCACCATCATCACCATCACCATCATCACTGCCATAATCATCATCACCACAACACCACCATTACCATTACCATTACCACCACCACCATCATCATCACTGCCATAATCATCATCACCACAACACCACCATTACCACCACCATTATCACCACCACCATCATCATCACCACAACACCACCATTACCATTACCACCACCATTATGAACACCACCATCACCATTATCACCACCACCATCATCATCAGTGCCATAATCATCATCACCACTGACAACACCACCATTACCATCACCATTATCACCACCACCATCATCATCATCACTGCCATAATCATCATCACCACAACACCACCATTACCATTACCACCACCATTATGACCATCATCATCATCACTGCCAATCATCATCACCACAACACCACCATTACCATTACCACCACCATTATCTGGTCATCACCATTATCACCACCAGCAGGCAAGCATCACGACAATAACTGCCATTTTCTAGTACACTACCTTAAATAAGAACTCAGAATAAGGTTGTGAATAGCAATTTCCCACTTGCAGCGTCGACCCTTGCAGATGACCAAAAGCAATTGTATCCCCAGGTCTCAGCAAAGCCTCATTTGAAATCTTCATATTATTCACATACGTTCCATTCACGCTTGTATCACATATTTTAAAAACATCTTTTCCATCTAGTGTTCTTGATCTGAAAATTCGTGCATGAATTCTTGAAATTAAATATTTATTTCTTGATGAGTCAATGTAAAATCCAACTTTCTCTTTGGCTCGTCCAATAACGGTCACATCTTCTCTTAATCTGTTGCATCAAATGCAGATCAAAATTGTTAAAAAATGTCAATTTAGGTATCTAACAGTTACAGACTAAATAAAATTAATATCCCATATTATGAAACTGGGGAAAGGTGGGGGGAGGGGGGCATGCATATAGAAAACAATTGACCATACTGAAAAAGATGGTGACTTGTACATTTAACCACAATCCTTTGCGTGCAGTATATTTACACTAAACAATATTTTGTTTCTCGCAGAATTAATTATTGGAAGATATTGTTTTAAAACAATCAACTTTAGTAGGAATGAAGTTCTTGTTTACTTAATCCATTTTAGCATGATAAACAATGTTTAGTTGTTATTTGAGCTGATTTGAGGTAAATCGTGGTAAACTCATTTATATTAAAGCATACACCATAAATATATCTGATCAAAACCCTACCTAGCCCCTATTTACATGATTACATGAAGTGATGAAACAGATTGAGAGTCCAATCGGGCAATCGGATCGAAAAACGTCAATCCGGGTGCCACATGTTTTATACATGGCATCGATGAAGAATCCAATCTGCTTGGAACATTGTTTTCGGTTTTGGAACACTATTTTCTGTGCTTCCCTCAATGTCTGCCATTTAGCACGACACGCACCAACTTCACTCATGCGTATCAAGTCATTTTCAAGTCAAGTCGTGTTTAGATGAATCAGATTGGAGACATTCAAGTTGATCCTTGCTTGAATCTCAAGTCAATCCACTCCACTGCGTGGATTGACTTCAGCCATTCGTTTCGATCAGATCGAAAACTTTCAATCTTCTTCACGTAAACACAACAAGGAGAAACAACATGCGAGATTTGACTTGAACACTCAATCCACTTCATGTATTAAAACAGGGCCTATAACGTTGTAGTTTGAGGACAGGGTACTTACTTGAAAATATCGGCTATTCCGCTCAGAGTTGCAGCGCATCCAATCCGTCTGAGTTGGTAAATAGTTTCCTCACAGTCTAACGAACCACCGTTCATATTTCTCTCAAGTAGAAAATTAAATCACACTGCTTAATCAAGCAACAAACACACGTGAAATAGTGAACAAACTCACTGTCCGGTGAAACAAATAATCCAAATTCCCCGCCCACTAGCGCCATTTTTCTGTCTAGAAAACCGGCCACTTTCATGGGGCAGTTCGCAGTCCACGTTGCGTGCTGGCTCAAGTGAGTTCTGAGGAATGGCTTCGTACATCGCGAAAATTCCACAAGTTGTCAACAAACCGCATTCTAGGAAGAATTATGGTCGAGCGACGATTTTGAGCGGAGATGTTTGACTTTGAGCTCGGGGTGTCCTCGCTGAAGCTGCGGGTCGACCCTAACTAAAAAGTTTCAAATATGACCAAAATCGGTCAAAAAGTAAAGGCTAACCCCTTTACTTTTTTTCCCCCGGATTTTTCCCCCAAAATCAAAAAAAATATTTTTAGCCAAAATACAGCCTTCCCGTTCTCACAGAAGGTTTAAAACGACTTTATCTAACCGTTTTTGACCCTAACTAAAAAGTTTCAAAAGTGAGCAAAATCGGTCAAAAAGTAAAGGCTAACCCCTTTCCGATTTTGGCCAATTTTTCAGCCTTTAAAATAAGGTCAAAAAACGATAATTTAGCTCAAATAAAGCCTCCTCGTTGCTATAGAGAAGTTCACTAAAAACTTCATGAATATCTAAGACTCAATGTTTTATTTTCGTCAGGTCATGTTTTCTAATATACGCGGTTTGTATATAGCCCTTTATATTTTTCAATTTAACAGCAGACGTAGTACTTGATAAGTTGTCTGTCGAAATCCATCGTGCTTCCTTTCAGAAAACATTTTATTCCATGTCTGTTTTTTTACCCTGAACTCTTCTAGGTTCCCACTGACAGCTCTTCTAAGTGCTTTCCAACGTTGCCATTCACCGTGATAAATTCGTTTTTTAATTGCATTTTTCACCACGTCAAAAGTCGTATTTTAATCTCCATATGTAACATCTGTTTATGTTTTCACATCAGTTTATCTGTAGCTATAACGTCATGGCTCTGTTACATATACATTAGTTTTAAATTAATGTTTTTACCTACAGTAGAAGTTTAATGAATACAAATGAGAAAAGGCAGCCTGGCAAACTGCAGAGATTCTTACATTCTCCGCTTTCAATTATTAATGAATAATTCATGAGGAAAACACAAAGGAAATCAGTACCATCTCCGTCGTTTTTATATCTGATAAAGAAACTCCTTAGCTTTGATTTTCTTGGCTTAAGGCCTGGCCAAACGCTTTCAACTTGTCATTCAACCTCGTTCAACATTGTTGAATTCAACATGTTGAAAGCGTTTGGCCACCACTGTTGAATGATGTTGAACGTTGTCAGTGAATGGTGTTGAATGATGTTGAACGAAATTTGAACATGTTCAAATTTTCGTTCAACACGCGTTCAACATTTCTATTGTTCTCAAAATGTTGAAAGGTGTTGAACGCATTTGGCCACATTTCATTCAACTTTGTTGAACAGAGCCGGACGTGCGCCATGCGGGGTATTGTCGATTCCAGTTTTTGTGGTAGCCCACGTTCAATTAATTGTCATTCATGAATGTTGGACAATGTTGAATTAATTTGGCCACTCGTGCTTTCATCATTCAACATCGTTCAACATGCAATGTTGAATGATGTTGAATGCGATGTTGAAAGCGTTTGGCCAGGCCTTAGACAACGCTATTTTTCAAACTTACTACGCCAATGAACTTACCAAATGGGTCGTTTTTGAAGCTATTTAAAACATTCGCAGTACGTGTTTTATCAGATCTAAAACACTCGGCTATCGCCTCGATATATTACATAAAAATACCCTTTAAAAAATACTCTTTAAAATACTGGCCTTCTAAATATTACATAAATCCTTTACCATTTTTATCTTAGTAAAAATTTTTATACACTTGGCCTTACTTCTGAAGTATTATTTCTGCTTTTATCGCAGAAGTAATCACGGTTCTCGCTGTTATATTCGGCCCACCTGCCTGATCGGCTTTTTAACTATAAACGTTTCAGTTATCTAGTTTATTTATCTATTTCATCCTTTAATATCCTTTCACCTGCCTCTCATTCAACACGGAAGTATAACAAAACTAAAAGAATCAATTTGCATGCAGAGCGGTAGATATAAAACCAATTGTGACATCGACATTTAAAGTAAATACTGGTTCAACGCAGGTACAACGCAGTTAAGAATCTTCGCACGACGATTACCTCAAGGTAAATAACTTAGATCTAAACATTAGCCATGTGTTGTGGTTAAATACTACAGTTTTTAAGGCCAATTAACGAGTGGCCGTTTTCTATTCAAACGCAAAATTGTTTTTAGGTCAAGAAAACATTCCGAATAATGGACTATTCGTCAATTTTAAGTCGTTATATAGTAAAACAAAGTTATACGTTCAAGTCCAGCTTACATGACACAATGGGGTCTTTTATACGCGGCTAATTTTGGACTAGTTTCAATCCTGGGCTTTTTTTTAGTTGCGGCCTATTGATTACATGACCGTTTATACGAGCTGTTCGCGACTTATTTAAAGGTGACGTACAGTCCGTTCTGAGCATGACCGCAATGTGGTCCCCAAAACATGACATTCGTAGATAATTACATGAAGTACTCAGCTCAATGTAAACCGTTAGGAACAACATGGCAGAAAACCAAGCGATTCGGCGAGGATATCTCCTCGGATTTCTTCTATTTCTCCTGAAAATGTTTTGTTTTGGGTACAAGTAATGAATGGGAACCAAGAAAAGCTTACGATCTTGAATAAGGTATTAGTATTATTTTTGTAAATAAAGATGTAAACATTAGTTTCGTACATGCGCAGAACGGACTGTACATCACCTTTAAGCTGCGGCCTATTTAAACCACGGCTTACTTTGCCCGGTGCGGACACCCCGCTATTAACTCGCTATTACGGAATTGCGGACACTTCATGTGGTCCCCAACAAACATTTTTATTTTCTAAGGATTTTGGGTGAAGAAAAATGCAACTACACAGGCCTTCCGGCAGGAATTCAACCCACGACCTTGCGATTCTAGTGCAATGCTCTGACCACTGAGCCACGGAGGGCGTTGCCGAAAGCTTGATCGCGAGTTCTGTATATAATAAGGTGGTAATGCCAGGAGAGAATTGGGTATATTATAAGTAATATTGGGCATTTCACTCGATTACATAGCATGTTCTAAGGATTTTGGGTGAAGGAAAATTCGAGTGTAGAATATATACATTTTAAGACCAAACCGGGACCAGTTGCGAAAAATGCAACTACACAGGCCTTCCGGCAGGAATTCAACGCATTCTACTCTCGTTACAACGGACACCTTGGACGTATTTTTCTCTCGACACATGAAAGTGAATGACTTTTTAATTTATCGAGTGACATATTTACATCTTGCTATTTGTCAGCGGAAGTACTTTGAAGATTCCGTTCGTCATCATTTCTGTTGACGTGTATTTTGACTTGTACTGTGTACTTATGTATCACAGTAAGCGTCAACTAGAAATTGAAATAAACTGGACATTTTAAAACAAAAAAGCAGTAATACATTGTAGTGACATTTTACAACCTGAAATTGGGATATTTTCATCGCATCCCAATGAGATCTGGACCTCTCCCTGTGCTGAATAAAATCGCCTGGCGTTAGCCAGAATAAAATACTAAAGACTCGTCTTCAGGCTTCAAAGTGTTAAAGAGATAGGTTTTAGCACTTTGAGGCCTGGACCTCTCCCTGTGCTGAATAAAATCGCCTGGACTTAGCCAGAATAAAATGCTAAAGACTCGTCTTCAGGCTTCAAAGTGTTAAAGAGATAGGTTTTAACACTTTGAGGCCTGGACGTCGACCTCTCCCTGTGCTGAATAAAATCGCCTGGAGTTAGCCAGAATAAAATACTAAAGCCTCGTCTTCAGGCTTCAAAACGGGAGCTAACAAGATTCATTCAGTTGCTCTGATGAAGTCTCGATTAATAGCGAGACAAAAGTTCAATGAATAAATTAATTTACTAGGTGTAACCACAAAGAATGTTCAACAATATATTTCACCGCTATGTAATCATTTAAAGATTTCAATCTCAGTTAATATTCAAGTTTTGATCCAAATCTAACAACAGATTATATTCTTATACATGTTAGAAATTAGAATTTAGAGTTTGAGGTAACTGCTCCGTAATTCATCCAGAAATGAAAAGTTGCTGAAACTCTCCAGTATTAAGGTTTGTGGTATGTTCATGGTAAAATTTAAAAAAAAAAGTTGGGGTCACCGAACTCGTTTAAAAAATACAGCTGCCAGTAAACCATGGTGTTTTCCCAATTTGTGGCTATTTTGACTAACCCTTGATTCCGTCTTGTTCTCTTAAAAAATCCTTCATAAAAGCACTTATAGTTTATACTGAGTGGAAAAATATTTGATATTTTAGATGCACTTATTTTTATAACATAGCTTTGATATAGCAACGTTTTTGATTGGCTGTCGTGCGTGCTCCATTTAACAAATAGATTCCATTTTGCCGTTGTCTGTTCAGTTATAGATGCACAGATGACGTCACAACGTGGTAAGAACAAAAAAGTGGCCCACGAGACGCAGTCGAGTTCTGATGTTCTTACCACGTTGTGACGTCTTCTGTGCATCTATAACTGAACAGACAACAAAAAAATGGAATCTATTTGTTTTATACAATAAAAATTTTATAAGGTTTTTGTCGAAACCTTGCCGGATTTTGGGGCATGAAGAAAGAAAAAAGCAAGTCAGCTGACGTGATCTGGCGTGACCATGCGTCTGTTCTCTAATAGATCATGGCCAACAACCAATGAAAACACGCATAGCAGCAAGGGTATTGTATAAAACTCGATGGAGCACGGCAAAAAAGCGCGGGGAAAAATTTCCAAACAAAACTGAGTTTTAAATTGACTTTTAACGGCCTTTTAAATTATCAAAATACCGAGTCATTTAATTTTATTGAGTAATAAAGAACAACGACCCAGAAGACATAAACTGGGTCTGGGTAACCGAGTTTAAACTGTCCTTTTGGTTGGATTTTAGTGAACAAAAAAGACTTGGATACAAAAGTAGAAAAACACAACAACCAAAACGATTCGCCGGCTTGTGAAAGGATTAAATGCTATGTTATAAAATAAATGGCTCATGGTTTAGTGTGCTCCATCGAGTTATGGATGCACGCGGGAAATTGGGAGAGCACGAAAAAATCGTAGATTTTTGAGCCATTTCTTAAATGAACTATTTAGTGGCAACAAATAATGGAAGAAAAATTAGACGCAAATGACAATTGACAAACATTTTTGCGATATAAGAATGTGCGCATGCATTCTTTCTTGTTACGTGTCTTTTTGAAGCCGCAAGAACGAGAAACGTACGATATTTCAAATTCTCGAAATGATTTTTTCTCCATTCTTTCATATATGCTGTAGAGCTGGTGGAGGAAATAAATAATTGCAAAAAAGTGGGGGTCACCGAGTGTCTTCGTGAGCTATACACAAGGTTAAAGGCCTGGCCAAACGCTTTCAACATTTCATTCAACATCGTTCAACATTGTTGAATTCAACATGTTGAAAGCGTTTGGCCACCCCTGTTGAATGATGTTGATTGTTGAACGTTGTTGAATGGTGTTGAATGATGCTGAACGAAATTTGAACATGTTCAAATTTTTGTTCAACACGCGTTCAACATTTCTATTGTTCTCAAAATGTTGAAAGGTGTTGAACGCATTTGGCCACATTTCATTCAACTTTGTTGAACAGAGACATGCGCCACGCGGGATGTTGTCGATTCCAGCTTTTGTGGAAGCCCGCGTCCAATAAATTGTCATTCATGAATGTTGAACGATGTTGAATTAATTTGGCCACTCGTGCTTTCAACATTATTCAACATCGTTCAACAATGTTGAATGATGTTCAATGCGATGTTGAAAGCTTGAACATGGCGCGTTTCCCTATCATTTCATCTATATACAAAAGCACGCAACAACGTTTTAATTTTTTTCAAAAACAAAAAAATAAGTTAATAGCTTCTTGTCAAAGTTATTAGTGGCTGATTAAACCTCCTTAGTGACATTTTTATGTGTTTTCGTCAGCAACACTTAGATACATCTTGAGTTACTTTTGTATTGCAGAATTATGCGCAATTATGCGCAGAAACGAAGGGCTCCGCTTTAAAACGTCAGTATTTCGTTCTTAAAGTTCAAAATCTCAGCAGTTCTTTATCTTTTCGCTTAGCCTTTAATATATTCAAAACACTGCAGCCACTCTATACTTTTTTTTTAATTGCACTTTGATGGTTTGACCAAATGACAAAGCAATCAAAACTGATAATATATTGCGCTTGATAACGATCATGGTTTATCACAATGTACACAAAACCTATAAATAATGGCATTTGACACAAAGGATAAAAGGATAAAGGACTGGGGGGGCTAATCATCCTTACTTGCAGCCAGTGGCTGAATTGGGAAGGACGCAGATCAACGTGGCCGTGTCGAGGCTTATCAAAGGCGCTCCAAGCAGCCGCCATACGACACAGTTCGGACCAACGGATCACAGCTAAGAGGTAGGTGTTGATTTTACGGAGGGAGGAAAACCGGAGAACCCGACGAAAAACCCTCGAAGCACAGGAGAGATCAACTACAACTCTACTCACATGAGTTCCAAGCTCAACAACGGAGTCATTCCCAAGTGGCCACCCATCCAAGTACTAACCTCGTCTAACCGGGCTTAACTTTTGGTGAGAGGCAGTGCGCTAACAGCACACGCCACCCGTGCTCCCAATACTGCGTGAATGTTAAAAAAAATTCTACTTTTGAAACAGTACTCGTTATAATGCGATATTTATATGGGCGGTGAGCCAGCTGCTACCCTGCGAGTCAAAGCCCCTTTCCGACCTACGTAGGCTTCGGGGTAAAGTGGGCTCCGCCAACAAACTCAATATTTCTTTTTAAGCACGCGTGAACGGTTGCTAAGATACTATTTTGGGCCCAGGCTCTAACGTGTTACTTGCTATTTTCCTGCTCATAAACTAGAACTTGTTTGACCAGTTCAAAACCTGACTGACTCGCCCCAAAGTTGGGGCGAAGGTTGAGTTTGTTGGCAGAGCCAGTTTCTCCCGAAGCCTGCGTAGGTTGGAACTTGCAAGGTAGCCAGCTGCGTGGGGAATACGATATTGTAAAGGAAATTATGCTTCCTTATATTATCTGATTGTATGATAAAGTAGAGTGTTATCATATCGTAGGCAGTGTTTTGGCTAAAGCAAAGTGAGAAGGTACATGATAAAACATCCAAGATTTGCGCGACACAAAAATTACATTTGTGCGCAGGATAAAAGAACAATATTTAAACAAGACGCTTGGGACAGCACGCACTTTGCCAGTAGCCACAGAGGCTCTATACCGCGCGAGCAAGGGTGGGAGTGGGCCGAGGAAGATCACTGTTAGTGACATCACAACGTGCATAATGACGCACTCGCAACGGTTATGTATTTTTGCTATTACCAAACGGAATCAGTTGAAAATGTATATTTTGTTGTTGTAAGGAAAAAACACACACAGTCACACACATAATTGCTTTGAAGTGATTCCGTTTGATAACAGCACAGATATATAACCCATTATGCACGTTGTGATGTCACTGGTTAGTTTCACGTATCGAACAAACTGAAATATCTCAAAAACAAAGCGAGGAAACAAAAAACTGCAAAACATGTTACTCTGTCATTTTAAAAGTACTTTCAAATAAGACAGACTTAATTCTTTTCATGGCGATAATGTAATATAGACAAGTTTTGTGGAAACACCACGTAAAATAATTATCTTCTAAGCTTTCAGCCTGTTGACTCAGGCCTTCATCAGAGCAATAAAAACAAGCTGTTGACTCACGTCATTTACAAACTAAGCACGTTTCATAAGCACTTTAAACTAATGTAAGAACAACATTGAAAATGAAGACTCCACGTCATGCCATATACGCATATATTAAGATGTTTTTTAAGATGTTTTTTATAATAATAACAAACATTTTATCGCTTAAACTGCTTGGTCAGCACGGTAAAACATCAGACAACACTCTCGGTTAAAAAAATTATTATTCAAGAAGCGTTAGATTTCTTTGTCTGTAAGTCAGCGGGTTTCAGCGGTTGAGTTTCAAGATGCACAATTAGCTTGATGGGGGCAGTTTCGGATGATTATTGTGACAGTGAACTGGGTGGAGAATATTAAGGTGTTACTCCGAGTCATGAACCATACTGGACAAGTAGAGAAAACTCTATTTGGCACGGCTGGGATTCGAACCCGCGATCTTCGGTTTACTAGTCCGACGCACTACCAACTGAAGTACAGGTCAAGTTGGAAGCTGAAGGTCGAATGATTGACACATTCTTCATTAACTACTTGTAGTTATAGCAACCGTAACAACTATAATTGAACCCTGAGGGATGAAAGAAATTGTTTTTGCGTAGTGGAATCATTAATAAAACATGTTAAGAATGTTATAATCAGTTAGTTGGCATTGTAGGACAAATGTGCTTGCACAAGGGATGGAATTTCTGAATGTCTTCTGAGCAGCAGCGCTCGTTTTAATTAATATCCTTGGGTCCACCATGTTCAGGAAACACAAAGTACAGTACCAGTGAGTTGGTATCGTTCAATGGTATGTGAAAATCAAGTAGCAATATAGAAAGTCATGTGGTATAGTATATAGGCAGTATAGTAATATATTTAACCCATTCCTGCCTGAGCTGACCAAAAATAGCCCCTTTATTGTTTTACTCTAACACCAGATTTTACTCATCAAAGAGAGAACCTTCAGACATCCTAGGCAGCAATGGGTTGTTAACCAGATGATATTTTGGTTGAACTTAGAAGAAATGCTTGATTGCAATCATGATCCTTATTTTATGCAAACATTTTTACATCATTCCGGCGGAGTGTGATCAAGCATTTTATGTATTCATATGTGTTGGTCTCGTGGGCTAGCCTAGTTAACAAGATGCTAGTTTTCGTTTTAAACATCTCTAATAATAATCCGCTGGCGGAAGTATGCAGTGCGTTCCTGTTCGAGCTATCTAGCAAACTACGAAAACCTGCTACAGGTTGTATAAAAAAACAACACGGAACACTTAGAAAATGAATTAGTATTCTGTTCAAACAACCTATCGTAGTAGTTTGAAAGCCCTAAACACCTCTTTAAAGCCAGGTCTTTTAACGAGCCATGGGAAATTAACGGATAACGGTCCGCTAATCGTATGAAGGAGCATCACTGCAAAGAAACATGCAGTTAAATATATTCATATCAGTTCGATTAAAAATGGTTCAACTTACCACAGAGCAAACTACTACAATAGGTTGTTTGAATAGAATACTAATTCATTTTCTAAGGGTTCCGTTATTTTTATACACACTGTAGAATTTCATAACAATTATAGTCAGTTTCAGCTTGCTTTTGAAATTCGTTTGTCAACATTCGTTGGAAGGTTGGGAACTTGCCGTACGGAAGTTCGCGAAGTTCGTTGTGAAGTTCGTCGTGAAGTTCGAATTTAATAAGCTTTGAATTGAATTCCTTTGGTAAAATCATGGAGAAGAAGATTATTTGTTGTATAGAATATTACAATAGATACTTGGTTAAGCAGAAACAAATTGCCGACTTAAATTTGTATCTACCTCGCAACGTAGTTCGGAACATTGCAACGTAAGTTCGGAATGTTCATTTATACGAATCGGATTTCAAAAGCAAGCTGAAACGGACTATAAAATTTACGGATCTCCTGTTCTTAGAAAACAACCACCCGTGGATAACAATCAGCTACGTCGCTTAATACTAAAAGCCACTTACTAAAATCTTAAAGGTGACGTACAGTCCGTTCTGCGCATGTACGAAATTAATGTTTACATCATTATTTACAAAAATAATACTAATACCTTATTCAAGATTGTAAGCTTTTCTTGGTTCCCATTCATTATACTTGTACCCAAAACAAAACATTTTCAGGAGAAATAGAAGAAATCCGAGGAGATATCCTCGCTGAATCGCTTGGTTTTCTGCCATGTTGTTCCTAACGGTTTACATTGAGCTGAGTACTTCATGTAATTATCTGCGAATGTCATACCACATTGCGGTCATGCGCAGAACGGACTGTACGTCACCTTAAATCTTTTATCGCATTGAAAATAACAACACACCGCTATACCACAATATATATTGAACTGCAATGTAAATCAAATAAATTCTACGGAATCTTTGCTTCGTCTTCATTTCTAATTTGTAGTTCTTATTTCATAAAATATTTCGCTGTGGTTTTTCTGGTTGTCTGTTTGTTTGTATCTTTCAGAAGTTAAAACTTCTGAAAGTTTTATCCACTGGTTTTATCGCTTGCTAACTACATATATACCTTTCAAAAAGTAAAAACAAAAAGTGTCGGCGTGTTGTTTTTGTTGCGCAAAGTTGAATATTTCAGTTTGATTTTATCGCGTTTTAAATTGAGTAGCTCTAAAATGTTGCACCGATAATTGAATTATTAATAACAATTACACGAAGCAGAATTTCAAAAATTGCCGACATTTTTTGGTAGATAATTTATTGAAGATTCAGGAATGATCGATGTAAACTTCAAAACCATAAATTAAATTGCAAAAAACTTAAATGTTTAAGATAAGTATATGCTAGCTCGAATATGAGAATTTAGTGTAAATGTTCTTTGCTAAGTGTAAATGCTTCTGGGACTCAGATGATTTGAACGTAGGTTGAATATGAGTACAGTGACCCACAATCTTCTGATCACCAGTGAGACGCTCTAACCATTGAGCTACTGAGACTCAGATGATTTGAACGTAGATTGAATATGTGTACAACCCACAACCTTCTGATCACCAGTGAAATGCTCTAACCATTGACCTACTGAGACTCAGCTCAGATGATTTGAACGTAGGTTGAATATGTGTACAACCCACAACCTTCTGATCACCAGTGAAATGCTCTAACCATTGAGCTACTGGGACTCTGATGATTTGAACGTAGGTTGAATATGAGTACAACCCACAACCTTCTGATCATCAGTGAGACGCTCTCTAACCATTGAGCTACTGAGACTCAGATGATTTGAACGTAGGTTGAATATGTGTACAACCCACAACCTTCTGATCACCAGTGAGACGCTCTAACCATTGAGCTACTGAGACTCCGATGATTTGAGCGTAGGTTGACTAGTATGTGTACAACCCACAACCTTCTGATCACCAGTAAGACGCTCTAACCATTGAGCTACTGGGACTCCGATGATTTGAGCGTAGGTTGACTAGTATGTGTACAACCCACAACCTTCTGATCACCAGTGAGACGCTCTAACCATTGAGCTACTGAGACTCAGATGATTTGAACGTAGGTTGAATATGTGTACAACCCACAACCTTCTGATCACCAGTGAGACGCTCTAACCATTGAGCTACTGAGACTCAGATGATTTGAGCGTAGGTTGACTAGTATGTGTACAACCCACAACCTTCTGATCACCAGTGAGACGCTCTAACCATTGAGCTACTGAGACTCAGATGATTTGAACGTAGGTTGAATATGTGTACAACCCACAACCTTCTGATCACCAGTGAGACGCTCTAACCATTGAGCTACTGAGACTCAGATGATTTGAACGTAGGTTGAATATGTGTACAACCCACAACCTTCTGATCGCCAGTAAGACGCTCTAATCATTGAGCTACTGAGACTCAGATGATTTGAACGTAGCTTGAGTTCGATGTGTGACATTATATACTGCTATGTGCAAGTATAATGATATATGTTAATGTCGTAATGCAGTAATGCATGTTATGATGAGAAAAGAAACATTTAATTATATACATTTTAAGTAATAAGATAAATAGAACGTGATCTACTCAGAAACCCTTCTCGAATTACGATTAGCACTATGTAAACTTTAAAACTATTAAAAACAATTTTTCATTACGGTTTTTGTAATTTTCCTAAATTTGTTTTGGCCTGTTGCTGCCTCTAAGTTGCCGATTATCGAAAGCTAAAATTACTATCAATAAATACATTGTATTATCTATAAAAATCTTATTTGGTGGCTGTGGTTAGCTGATGAATTATTTGCAGATGCCAAAAGTTCAGTCTAATTAATCTGAAAACTTACGAAAAAAGAAAGATATTTTCATTTGCGCTATCCAAGTTTACGTAAAGTTTCGTATGACGGTTCCAATATTTTAATAAGATTTTTGTAGATATTACAATGTATTTATTGAGATTAAACTAAACTAAACTAAACTAAACTAACTTATATTTATACTGGATAACTCTATCAGTTATATCTAAACTGTTCTCTCTAGAGGTCCAGTAAGGACCATCCTTCATTGGTCCAGTGTTACTACAGGAGGAAACTAGAGTAAACTAAACTAACTTTATTTATACTGGATAACTCTATCAATTATATCTAAACTGTTCTCTCTAGAGGTCCAGTAAGGACCATCCCTCATTGATCCAGTGTTACTACAGAAGAAAACCAGAGTAAACTAAACTAACTTTATTTATACTGGATAACCCTATCAGTCATATCTAAACTGTTCTCTCTAGAGGTCCAGTAAGGATCATCCCTCATTGATCCAGTGTTCCTACAGGAGAAAACCAGAGTAAACTAGCTAAACTAACTTTATTTATACTGGATAACCCTATCAGTCATATCTAAACTGTTCTCTCTAGAGGTCCAGTAAGGATCATCCCTCATTGATCCAGTGTTCCTACAGGAGAAAACCAGAGCAAACTAAACTAACTTTATTTATACTGGATAACTCCTATCAATTATATCTAAACTGTTCTCCCTAGAGTCAAACTGGAAGCACTCTTCTCACATGCGGCCAAGGTGAAATTTTCAATCAGATAACTGCTGAGCGCATGCAGCAATTTTACTTACACGTGTCATATGCTGTCTCGTCAACTAATTGCTAATTAAGTAGTGCATGTGTATATACATTTTCACCCAAAACCTTCTTTTTCTATTAACTTTCTTGGAATGACTTTTTCTATACATTTTTAGACGAAAATGTACAAAAAATTACTGATTTAGATATTTTATATCAGTAGATTCAATTAGGCTATAAGGGCCATGCCCACACTATTCATTCATACCCCGTAGATCTTTTTTAGCGTTTTACTAAACGGCGAAAACGCTTCGAAAACGATAGCGTGGACGGAAAACTTTTGATACGTAATTTTCGATACGAGGTCTCGAAGACAGATTAGTGTGGACATGGCCTAATAAGATTCGGCTTTGATGTTGATGTTAGAAAAATACATTTGATAATTGCTTCTATTAATAAATTATCATTCTAAAACATTTTAGTGTTAAAAGCAAACACGGGAGAAGACAGTCCGTATCGTACAGCGCTACTATATTGGTTGGTGTATATTTCATTATGGATTTCAGCAACGAAACATCAACAAATGCGACTCTATTAGGTGCACAACAGACGTTGGTGTATAAAAGTTGCCTTGGAATTCTCGCATCGTTTGGTGTTCTCTTCAACGGTTTACTCCTGTACGTACTCTGGAGAAATAACACTACTGAATTTCGTTCAGCTACCAGCTTTGTAATCGGAAATCTCGCCCTGGCTGACTGCTTAACTGGTTTCGCCGTGATTCTGTTTGTCGTCCAGTACGATTACGCACCTATTGCACATTTCCAGCTTTCAATGGTGTGGACAACGATTGAAGCGTCTTTGCTTAGTTTAATGGTCTTATCCATAGAAAGAACAATAGCTTTCTCGCATCCCTTTACCACGTCATCAATAGTCACAGTGAAACGAACCATCTTTGTACTGGTCTTAACCTGGGTAATTTCAATCACTTGTGGAATCTGCGTGTACTTCTACACAGTTCCAACCCAGTTTGGATTAACCGTTGTCTTCGAGGCCTCCGTTTTCGTATTCATCATCGGACAAGGGTTCATCTTTTTCAAAATGCGTCAACGAAACAATGAAATGCTCATCAGAAATCAAGAAATCTCCAGGGGAACCAGAAAGGCCATGCGACAAACAAGAAATAATCACGTAACGAAAGTTGTCCTCATCCTTGTCTTCGTGGTGGTGGTAACGGTGCTTCCTTATATGATCAGTCTTCAGATTATTTTCTGGACAATACTCGGCTACAAACCTGGTGCGAGTGAAGAGATTTTTCATCGAGTGGGAATATTTCTTCACTATTTTTATCCAATTGAACTTATCAACTTTGCAGTGAATCCAATAATTTATGCCTGGAGATTAAAGCGGTATCGTCGAGCGCTCTTTGTAGCGTTTCCGATTTTAAAACGTCATCGTAATTTACGAAGGGAATCAATGACAGCATGTTCAAGACTAAGCCGGGACCAATGTTCAGCGGCGAAGGAATGTAGTGCTTCGTATCAAAAATCTCAAGGAGTACGCTTCAAAAGAGCTCAACTAACTTTAGACGCGGATCAGACGCGAGTGATTGTTTGCAGAAAACAACCTTAGTTCATGCATGTTGTTTTGTTCTACCATCACAAATAATCGTCCAATCAAATGTCTACATTAACGTCACGTGCTAGTCCAATATTTTACGATGTAGGACAACTAGTTGTTACGATTATCGATTAGTTGATAATCATGACTTGCGCGTAACAGTAACCCCACTCTCTCGTCCTGTTCTTTATAAGCCTAGCTAATCAGGGGCGGATCAAGCTTTAGCCGGGCCCCTGGCACATTAGTATAGCTGACTCACCACTTACGAAAATTTCATATAAGACTTCATATACGATTTCATATATGAAATGTCAATTTCATATATTAAGTTTGTAATTTCATATATAAAATTAGACATTTCATATATGAATTACAAATTTCATATATGAAAATGTTCCAATTCGATATATGAAATTTCTTATTCCATATATGAAATTTTTGTATGAAGATAAAAATTTCATCATATGGAATACGAAATTTCATATATGGAATTGGAACATTTTCATATATGAAATGTTTAATTTCATATATGAAATTACAAATTTAATATATGAAATTGACATTTCATATATGAAATCGTATATGCCCCCCCCCCCCCCTCCCCGAAGTCAGAAAGAGACTAGAAAAATCAGAGAAAATTAACAAAAAATATGGCAATAGCAACCAGCTGTCAGCTGCGAATAGCTACGTTGTAAGAATGTTTGTGTTTATCTATGGTACTCAACCTACATTTCTGGAACCCTGGTTCTATTTCTAAGATATTTACAAACAATGATTTTAAACTTTAGATTGAAAATTAAATAGATTTACAAGTTTCTTATAGCAATAGGTTTTGGAGTGATTCTGAAATATTTTTGCTCTTCTTATAAGTTGTAATGTATGATAAAACTTAATTAAATTAAAACCAAAAGGCCCCCAAAATCTGCGGGGCCCCTGGCACTTGCCCAAAATGCCCTCCCCTTGATCCGCCCCTAATCAAACGAGAACGCAAGTCATCGCAAGTTGGCAGTCACGCTATCTCAGCCAGCCGCTCTGAATAGTTTCCCGAAAATATCATGTACCGTGACAAAGTTAAAACTTGTTTAAAACACTCATGAAACCTTTACTTTGTTAATTTGGGTGTTCGAACGACCACCACAGAAATTCTGACTGCCAACTTGCGATGACTTGCGTTCTCGTTTGATTAGATATTAAACAAAATTTAAAAAAAATATCGCACTTAAACGAAGACGTTTTGGCGCTCGATAAGAGAGCAGACTTTAATAAGCCTTTAATATTGAAAGATGTTGGATGCGAAACCAGGATTATTCATACTGATTATTCATATTCATACTGATTATTCATATTGCTATCCGCACACTAGAACAAATATTTCCATCAGTTAAAGATAGACCATCCCCTGAAGATCAGACCAATGTTGTTTATAAAATTACTTGCTCAGATTGCTCATGGAACTACATTGGTGAGACAGGAAGAACCTTCAACACCAGGAGAAAGGAACATACAAGAAATGTGAAACACTGTAAAAGTGGATCCAAATATCGCAAACCATGCTTGCTTGGGCGAACGATCACCGAATCAGAGTTGGAAATAAGTATTCAACCTTCTTCCGGATGGGTTTTTAAGTTTAGATAACCTTCCTCAAAATATATAGCGAGAATTTTGTGTTTTGCAACGTTCATAAATACTGCGTGACTTTTACAGTACCTTGGTTTTCTAGGTTTTCCTAACTAATAACTGACCGCTGCTGACTGATAGCCTGCCAACTATACCCTCGACTGCTGCGAAGATACAGACATCACAGCAGACATCAGCGTACATGTCTCACACATGTAACTGCTGCCACTGAGTGCCAGTGCTGCATAATTGTTGGTTAGCCAATGTTTTGCTGCAAATCGCATTTCTTCTCGACACTTTGCTTGATCAATTGTAACTTTCTCAGATTACCGAATGTGTTGTTTCACGTGTTTTCACTTTAAACCTTCCTCACTAAAGTAAACCTTCCTCCGGGTGGTACCCGCATACCCGCAGCTTTTTTCCAACTCTGCACCGAATAGACTTTGAAAACGGCAAGATAATTGACAAAGGTAACTATCGTCACAGAGCAACTTTAGAATCCTGGCACACCGCAATCACGAAAAACTCAGACAACAACTCAAAACATTTGCCGGAACAATACCGATTTTTAGTCAAGAAACTTTAAATAACTAATTATGTAAATTAGCATTCTACTTGCTAGACGGAACTGACACTATATATCACTTCTTTGGTCCATATATGTAATTGTAAACCGTTGTTTGTGTCACACTTTTCATTGTAATCTACCCGTCGAAGGCTGCATGCAGACTGGTAGCCGAAAGCTCGTAACCCAAATTAATATTAAAACCAGAGAACGTTATCAACAGCAATAAGTCTTTAATAAGTTGACATCTTGAGGATTTTCGATTTATTATTTATTTATTAAGTATGATATGATCTATAGCTTAACTTGTGGTTAGTTTTGTCTGTGAAATGTCTGTTATTAGATTAATCTACCCTATAACGAGTAAAGCCTCCTTTCTCTTTCTTTCTTCGCTGAGGACTCGCCAGTGAACGATACAAATTGTTAATCGTCACACACGGCACGATGCGATATTTTGACCGATTTTTGATCGGACAATAAAGCCCCGCACAGACGACCAAGTTTTCCTTGACAAGTTTTTCCTTGACAAGTTTTATTTGTTCGTGTGTACGACACAAATTGACAAGTTTTTCCTTGACAAGGAGCCTTGTTCAAAAGCTGGTCATGCCAGCTTTTGAACAAGGAAATTTGTTCGTGTGTAGCTATAGTCGTCAAGGAAAACTTGACAACTCATCTCCGAAGCTTATTACGCGACCATTATATCAAGGAAAACTTGTCCAACCGTACACACGAGCAATTATAACTTGTCAAGGAAAATTGTTTGAAAAAAACGTGTTCATCGTACACACGAGCAAGGAAAGTTACCAAGGAACTTGTCAAGGAAAACTTGGTCGTCTGCATGTGCGGGGCTTTATCGTTTGTTGATCACTTATTCTTCTTCCTGCAGTTATTTGATTTGATGATCGTAAAAATGGAGGCACCAGTTGCTAAATATGTGAGCGTTTACCCTGAAAATGGCACACTTAATATGGTAAATACCGATTTTTATCGGTTGACCAGCCGATAAAAATCGGCAGACTAAGCCAGACTTAAGGCTTGTCAGCAAAACAAAATAGTGTATCTGAATATAAATACGTAATTATAACTATAAGATCTCATAACAAAAAACGCACTATCGGAACTTGCATCACAAAATAATTAATTACCAAAATATAACTTTTATTCGATTTTTTTATTGTCAAGCTACAGACTTTTCCAGTTGAAGACTAGTGTGACAATGAAATGTTTAAGTAGAAATTATTTTTTTGGTATTAAAATGGCCACTTTTTCTAATCATAAAGATTTATAGCTGTGCTCAAACGCTGTTCGAAGCCGCGCTTTTTTAATTAAAAAGCAGAAACGGTGGAAAATATTTCGTTATCAAAACTATTCTCAGCAGTTTACCATCTTTTCACTTTGCTCTATCTAAAACACTGCCTACACAGCACTCTACTTTTTACTCTGATGAAGGACTCTGCTTGAAACGTCAGTATTTCGTTATTAAAACTATTCTCAGCAGTTTACCACCTTTTCACTTTGATCTATCTAAAACACTGCCTCCATTAAAACTATTCTACATATCCAATCTCCGAAAGAACCTCTGAGGAGGAAAGAGAACTTCAGCGGTTAACAGCTTGTGCCATCTGTGCTTCCACTGGGCTAGCCGGGCTGACTCGTGTCACGAAATTCTTTCCTCGGCGACAAAAAGAGATTTTAATCAACGTTAGGATTAGTTTACATCCAAACTAAACCAATTCTTCTTTGTACATTTAGTTTATGCGAGTTTCAAAACCACAGTAAGATCCTAATCAATCGCGTGAGCCCAGTTAACCGGGCTAAAGCCGGCTCATTTAAAAAGCCCCTCTGGCACTATGTTAGCAAAATCTGTTTTACATTCAAAATTTGAGCCACAAACTTTAAATTTAAAGCTGTACATCGATTTAATTATAAAATACGAATATTCAAGACCAAGACATAGTAGTTTAACACTACTCTGGCATAAACGTTTTTTGAACGTAGCTTAAAAAGTTATGACCCAACGTTTTGACACTCCGATCTAGTGTCTTCATAAGGGGTGATCGTTGTGAACAGGTCCCATATTTATATATACTTCTCATTAGAGCTCACTGGTTTGAACATCGTATACCCGAGCGAAAAACCGGGCACGGTGCCCAAGCACTACCTCGAGATCCACGACGCGGCAAGCTCGATGAACGCGCCTTAAAAACAAAAGAATTCTTAATGAAAACACAGTGAATGAATAATTTGTAATCCCAAGAGTTATAGATCAATACCGTCCTCGTTCTGTGAACGCCTCTCTCAGCATTTTTACGTCTTCAGAACGACGCGAACACGCTGAGAAGTGAGAGCTGTTCCTTAACGTTGACTTCAGCTCGGGCACTACAGCCGTTTTAGCAAGAACTGGAGCGTCTTGAAAGGCCTTAAACAAGCTTAAACATGAAAAGCAGTTAATTTACCGTGTCTTCTTTTAAATGCATTGCTTTTTAACGTTTTTAAGGACGCGTCGTCTTGCGAGTTTCAAGCTAAAACATGGAGGGTTCCGAGTGGAGAGATGCCAAGTACCCATGCAAGAAGCGCCAGCCAATCTAGCCTGTCAAGGGTTTGGGAACGTGTCTGAACCCCCCGGTGCATTTGATGTCCGTGCCCAGGCTATGTCTGATTCTTCAGCTGCCGTTGGGAATTTAGTTTATTCAAGACCAAGTTTTCATACAACTTGAAACGTCAACGTGTCGAACTTAATTGCTAGCGGCCGAGCATCCGTTGAATTTGGTCAGTGGCCACCTACGCGAATGTACCGCTTAACATGAATAATGTGCCATGAATCGCACGGTTTTCGTTTTTCTTGTCTATTTCTCATTATTTCATTGTCGAAAAATGGTGACGGTAAATCCGAAGAGAGCGAGAAAAGAAAACAGAATACAGTAAAAACCCGCCAACAAGAACCTTACTCCTATTAAGAATCTCGGACTGAAATTGAGAATTTATTTATATAAGAATATAAGAACCTATCCCAGGCTGATTTGGTGAAATGTAGGTTCTTGTTAGCGGGTTTTTACTGTAATTGTGAGTAATCTGCCTTACACTAGCCTGTTGTCAGGTGAATGCGGAACGTATCTCTGTGCGCCGTCCGACTGACTTCTTCATCTTCTTCAAACGACTCAGCGCATCGATTACATGCCGGTGCGCTTATAGCTACTACAAGTTATGCACTTACGATACAAACAGTAATGATCTCTTCCCGCGTCCATATTTACTCGAAAAGACCGCCGTGCGCATGATAAGTTCGACGTTTGAATCGACGTCGCGCCAAGCAGGGCCAGCGCGAGCTTCTAGGAGTTGGGAGGGTACGATTTCCGAAGGGCGCATTACGTGGATTGCGCAATCACACCGCGTAAAACCAGTTTCAAGAAGAGGCCATTTGATCAGGGTTTTTAACTTTTGGTGTATATCGAAACAAAAAAAGCAAAACAGTACGTTTATTCTACTAAATCGTTATTTAGAAGTTATTACAGATTCCTACATGCAATAATATATAAAGTAATATGACAAAATGAAAATTATATGGAATGTCGAAGCAATCTTAAGTAAAAAAACTTATCCCAGTCTCCGCAAATATCTGTTAGTCTGTTACTTGGGTCGTGGGAAGATAACGAACTGGTATTATATGTTTGGCTACATTTTGTTCATAACAATCCAGTTGAAAAAGGCATGCATGCTCTGCGCGCACGCGTTTTGTTTAATATCCAGGGCTTGGCTAAAAAAGGGCACTTCTTCGCTTCACTTCTTCGGTAAATACCCCCCTACCCCCCGGTCGCGCCGGCCCTGGCGCCAAGTCAAGTTCGACCTAAACGCGACCGCATCGGTCGAACTTAATGTGGGCGTCGAACTTAATTAAAATCGTCGAACTTAATAGAAATCAAGTCACAAAACCGTTATTTCAATCCCGCGCAATTTTGATCATCCGTACTTCTGTGTATATGTTTCTATTATCGTTGTTATATGCTTTTATAACTTCAGAAACCGTCGTGGTGTGTCTGAATTACGAAACTGAATAGCGTGATATATGTAGCTGCTTCAAGCTGCAGGCACTTTTCTGAAAGGCGATTGTTTAACTTTATTCATCTGGTTTCCAGATAAAGATGTTTGAGTTAAATTGTAAACACAAGCCCTCGAGGGCAGAAGCAGATAACAACAAAAAAGATGAAATTAATTTTGTCGACTTTTTGTTTAAAGATTAGTAAGTATAGGTAATCGCATGGAGCCGAGGAAAATTATGGCTTAATTTCAAGTGAAATTAAACCTTATTAATTTTACGAGAACTCGTGCGGTTAGATGTTAATAATATAGCGAGCAAAATTATTCAAGAGCTGTGTTATGTCCAGAAAATGTCGAAATACACGTACCTTAGGGCCTGTTCACATGAGGCGAGTTATCTCGGGGGGTAGGGTTATCGCTATCCCCCAAGATAACTCGGTGTTAGTTTATTTCCATGTTAAAAAAGTAAACCGTTCACATGAGACCGAGATAACTCTGGGGATAGGGATAACTCGGTCGGAGCGATAGGGTAACCCTTGCCCCCGAGTTATCCCTACCTCCATGTGAACGCTTTCACCCGAGTTATCTCGGGGGGTAGGGTCAATTACTTAGGCATGCGTATTTATGCTGTTGCTCGGGATAACTCGGGGTGAAGCATTCACATGAAGCTAGGGTTATCTCGGGGGCCAGGGACAACTCGGTAGTTGCGTTTTATCATGTGAAATAGGGTCAACTTTGACCCTAGCCTCCGAGTTATCCCTACCCCCCGAGATAACCCGGTCTCGTCTGAACAGGCCCTATTATATCACGGTCGGTGCTCGGCAACATTCCAATTTTCCTTTCTCTATTGCTGTGCCTGTAGCTTTCTTTTTGTAAATACAGGCAAAAGTTCGTAAATTTTTTCTAGTGTATTCATTCTCACTAATAGTTTACACTCCTTCAATAGTTTAAATTAGTTCAAAGTAAATAAAAAAGCATTCCCAGACCGGAAAACCTTGCAGATTTGTTGAAAAAAAGTCAGTCCTCTGAAGTTCACTGTTGTTAATTAGTAACCAAGCGACCAATCACATGCAAGAACTGCTGACCAAAGAACCAATCAAATGCAAGTATAATTTTGCCCTGAATTACAAAAAAAATGCCCTCGTCATTAGCCAATCATATTCGAGTAATTTTGCCCTCTATAATTACATTAGTAAGTCAAATGTCGTGAAAGAGTTTCATACGGTTATTGCTATTCAAAAAGGTAAGTTCAGAAAAGAATGACTTAACAGTAATGGTTTGTGTTCGGCCAGGATGGCAGATGGCGGATGACACCGGGTTATCTCGGAGGGTAGGGATAAAACTAACCAATGTTTTCCTATATTTCCCTGCGGTTTTTTTTTTGAGATAGCATGCAGTGGTTTACCAAAAACGTGTAAATTTAAACCGTTTCGTTTATAAGAATCATGTAAAACTCCGTTAACTGCATAATGCACGTTCTCTATAGCCCTAAAACCAGAGGTGAACTATAGCCTGTGTCACATCCCTAATTCAGTAAGAGTGTGAACACTCGAGCGATTGCTTGTTCCTTCCGGGAGAAGACAAGGGACGATATTAGATATTATCATGCATGCAACGTGATCAAATCTGCCAATATAACATAGGTATACACATATTACAAACCAACTACTGACTCTATCTCTCGATTTACCTTGTATTTGTCGCTTTAACTCTTTCCTGTCCGAATTGGTCTTTAGTATTTTATTCTGGCTAACGCCAGACGATTTTATTCACCTCTGCATGGGGAAGCCCTCGGACAGGAATGAGTTAAACATGTAAAAGTGGGTATATAGTGACCACAAGACTACGTCATTATTTTTAAGGTGCATGACATAAATTACTTCCCCAAAACTTGGAATTTAATTTTTAAGCAGATTTTAATTTTTATGACAAGCAATCGCTCGACGGTGTTCACAGACCTAATTCAGAGTTAGGGCTGCGACACAGGCTAAAGCTAAACTAAATCACGATAATCATCTGGTGTTAGATAAAAATGAAGAAAAGAATAGTCTGGAAAATTCCCTGTAAAAAACGCTGCCATGCATTCATTGAAAAGCAAATAAACCTGGTATATTTAGTAACCGTTGTTCGTAGTTAAATTAGAATTAAAATAAAAAAAGTTAATCTTCCAAGTAAATATAAAGGCGCAAAAGAAAATAAGCCATGGCTGGAAAGTGGAAAAGCGGCACGTACGTTTTGCCATAATGAGTGTTTATATTTACTTAAAACTGTCAATTGTTTTATACGATAGTATGTACAAACCGGTTATAATTTATGTATCATTTGGAAGATCAGCAATATGTTGAGTCGTTTTGAATATTTAATCATTAGAAGGCACCTCACTGTGCAGTAAACAGCAAACAGCAATCGAGGGAGAAAAAACTTGCCGAGTTTTGAATTCAGTCTATGAGGTAAGTTAAGCTGCTAGCATTTGGCTAAACTTTAAACGAATACCAAGAAATATACATTGAGATTGTGAAACAGGCTGTATACGAGTACCCTATAAAGTCGGAAAAGCTTTAGTGATATTGATGGCCAATCAATTCATATTCTTCAAAGTAGAAGAAAGACAATAGAGACTTTGGGATCTAACGACGACGTCGGCTTTAAACAAAATAATTCTTTTTGCAAAACAACAAGAATGCCAAGAATGCCGTCCTCGCGTTCTTTATACAACGCCACTCAGAGCATTTTCACATCTTCAGGACGACGTCAACGGCCAAAAGATGAAACGATTGACTTCAATACAGACACTGGGATCATTTTAGCAATATTGCATGGGGCGTTTTGGAAGTCACTAAACTAGCTTCAAATATCAAATATAATAGCCAGTTAACTGTGACTTGTTTAAATTGTAAAATTTATCTTGCGTTTTAATCGCTGTCATCGTCCTAGCATCGTCCCTATTGTCGAAATTCATGCGACTAGTTATATTTTTAAACGCAATTCAATTCATTTAACCGGATTCGAAAGAATACTACGCAATTTTGAAAACAAATTATGTGAATAGGCGTCCAAACGTTTATAAGTCAACATCGAAAAGTCTGTGCTTGCTCAGATGTAGTGTAGAGTCGGTTGCTTTGACGATAAGACCGAGTTCTTAAGCTTGGATCGAACGAGAACGCTTGAAATGATGAGAAGATTTAGCTGCTGCTTTGTTTGACCATGCACCTGTTAGTTAAATCAGTTAAGATTGTTTAATAAATTACATCGTAAGTTGTTTTTTTTTTTGAAAATGCGGTCCATGCATGCACCTGACGTGTGTTTCACCGTTTGAGTCCATGTGGATTCTCATCGAGTCAAACGGCGAAAGCGCACGCGAATGACGTAGGTTGTAAGCGCGCATATATACTACTTTCTCTCACTACATGGTCGAACGTGTTAGTAGTTGGATGATTGATCGCCCTGCGTTGAATGTCGAGTTGCAGACTGAACGGAGTATAGACTAGTAAAAATTAGAGTGTTGTGTAGGCAGTGTTTTAGATAGAGCAAAGTGAAAAGATGGTAAACTGATGAATGCTGCGTAGGCAGTGTTGAAACAACAATGAAAATATAGTAAGGTTTAATATACTGCCGAAACAGAGAACGTGGGAGTCTAACGTTTTGAGCGAAGGCCCTTCGTCAGAGAGAAACATTTCACTGTGACGAAGGGCCTTCGCTCGAAACGTTAGACTCCTACGTTCTCTGTTTCGGCAGTATATCTAACCTTACTATATTACTTTATTACTAGTACTATATTAAAACTATTCTTGGCCGTTTATCACCTTTCCACTTTGCTCGAAGTTTGAGTATAAGCTATACATGCACTTGCATTAAAAAATTAGACCAGAGCATATTGAAAAGATGGTAAACTGATGAGAATAGTTTTAATAACGAAATACTGACGTTTCAAGTGGAGCCCTTCATCAGAGTAAAAACTAGAGTGCTGCATGTGTAGGCAGTGTTTTAGATAGAGCAAAGTGAAAAGATGGTAAACTGCTGAGAATAGTTTTAGTAACGAAATACTGACGTTTCAAGCGGAGCCGTTCATCAGAGTAAAAGGTCGAGTGCTGTGTAGGCAGTGTTTTAGATAGAGCAAAGTGAAAAGATGGTAAACTGCTGAGAATAGTTTTAATAACGATAAATACTGACGTTTCAAGCGGAGCCCTTCATCAGAGTAAAAAGTAGAGTGCTGTGTAGGCAGTGTTTTGGATAGAGCAAAGTGAAAAGATGGTAAACTGCTGAGAATAGTTTTGATAACGAAATACTGACGTTTCAAGCAGAGCCCTTCATCAGAGTAAAAAATAGAGTGTTGTAGGCAGTGTTTTAGATAGAGCGAAGTGAAAAGATGGTAAACTGCTGAGAATAGTTTTAGTAACGAAATACTGACGTTTCAAGCGGAGCCCTGCATCAGAGTCAAAAGGTAGAGTGTTGTGTAGGCAGTGTTTTAGATAGAGCAAAGTGAAAAGATGGTAAACTGCTGAGAATAGTTTTAGTAACGAAATACTGACGTTTCAAGCGGAGCCCTTCATCAGAGTCAAAAGGTAGAGTGCTGTGTAGGCAGTGTTTTAGATAGAGCGAAGTGAAAAGATGGTAAACTGCTGAGAATAGTTTTAATAACGAAATACTGACGTTTCACGCAGAACCCTTCATCAGAGTAAAAAGTAGAATGTTGTGTAGGCAGTGTTTTAGATAGAGCAAAGTGAAAAGACGGTAAACTGCTGAAATTCGTAGTAACGAAATACTGATATTTCGAGGGAAGCTCTCTATGTTATATTTGACTCTAGTTGTTGTAGTTGCCTCTCTGCTGTGCCTTCAAGGTTTTTTCTCCGACTTTTCCTAGATCTTAGCTGTGGTGATCTGACGTACATGTGTCATATGGCGGTTGCCAAGAGCGCTTTTGATATGCCCTCGATTAGATCAGTCACGCGTTCATCTGCGTTTTTTTCAATTAATTCTAACCAACAACTCCGACTTGAATGAGGCTAAATAAATGTGGTCAACCATCCAAGTATTAGGCCTGCGCTAAACGTCGCACAACAGACGAATTTAATTCAGACGAATTTAATTGTCTGAATTTTATTCGACGAAACTGAGACGTATAACTCGATTAATTAAATTCGACACACGAATCAAATTCGTCTCGGCAATTAAATTCATCTGAATCAGACGGATAGTGCGACGATAATGCGTGTTCGAGGTACCGACGAATTATCGTCGCGTCGAATTAAATGTTTCTCCTCTGTCTGTGACAATTCGGTGCCATGTTTTCAAGAAATCGTTTTCAGGATCCACGAGTCCGAGTAAAAACAATTAAATTCGACTGAAATTCGACGTTTAACTCGACGTCGCATTTACGTCGCATTAAGCCCCGCACAGACGACCAAGTTTTCCTTGACAAGTTTTATTTGTTCGTGTGCACGACACAAAATGACAAGTTTTCCCTTGACAAGGAGCCTGGTCATGCCAGCTTTTGAACAAGGAAATTTGTTCGTGTGTATAGTCGTCAAGGAAAACTTGACAACTCATCTCCGAAGCTTATTACGCGATCATTATATCAAGGAAAACTTGTCCAACCGTACACACGAGCAATTATAACTTGTCAAGGAAAATTGTTGGAAAAAAAACGTGTTCATCGTACACACGAGCAAGGAAAGTTACCAAGGAACTTGTCAAGAAAAACTTGGTCGTCTGTGCGGGGCTTTACCGACGAAGTTGATTCGTTGACGTTTAGCGCAGGCCTTACTGTTGTGGCAATAGCAGCATTCCTAAAGTATCGTTGCAATATATTCCTCAAGTTGACCAATTAATTTGATGAAAATTATTGCTAACTTCCTGTTTTGAATTTGATTGGTTTCTCGAAATATACTATAATATGTAAGTAATTATTCTCAAAATATTCAATGTAAACATTTATCAAAGGGCGAACACTAAATTGATTGATTGGTTTTTAAACAACCAATAAGAAACAGGATTATTTGCCAAACACCAATCAAATTCAAAACAGAATTCAAAACAGGAAGTTGTCAACGAATCTTATCAAATGAATTATTTAACTTGAGGAATATATTGCAACGATATTTTACGTGAGAAGCAGCGCGCGCTAACAGCTTGTGCCATCCAACTTGCGCTAACTTGCATTCTCGTTTCTAGTCCGTTGGTTCATGAATTGATTAGCTATCAAATCAATCGATCGTTCGTTCGTCCGTTCGGATTCAATATAGAAAAACGCCAACACAACTTTTAGCGCAGTTTTACTCCTCTTATAGTGCAAGCCGCTTTTAAACCATGCACGTGGTGGGATCCTGGGTAGCCTATCTCAGACTCGCTGTCTAATAGACAGGCATATTATCTTAATGTACTTAGAATATATACATTATAAGACCGGGACCAGTTGCGAAAAATGCAATATCAAGGCCTTCCGGCAGCTAGGAATTGAATCGCGATCCTGCGATGCTGGTGCAGTGCTCTGACCACTGGCCAGATAGGGCCAATTTTAATTAGCTTTCCTTAGTTGACGAGTAAAATCATCTGGTGTTAGACAGTGAAATAATCTGGTGTTAGACAGAGTAAAATAGTCTGGTGTTAGACAGAGTAAAATAGTCTGGTGTTAGACACAGTAAAATAGTCTGGTGTTAGACAGAGTAAAATAGTCTGGTGTTAGACAGAGTAACTGAATAGTCTGGTGTTAGACAGAGTAAAATAGTCTGGTGTTAGACAGAGTAAAATAGTCTGGTGTTAGACAGAGTAAAATAGTCTGGTGTTAGACAGAGTAAAATAGTCTGGTGTTAGAAAGAGTAAAATAGTCTGGTGTTAGACAGAGTAAAATAGTCTGGTGTTAGACAGAGTAAAATAGTCTGGTGTTAGACAGAGTAAAATAGTCTGGTGTTAGACAGAGTAAAATAGTCTGGTGTTAGACAGAGTAAAATAGTCTGGTGTTAGACAGAGTAAAATAGTCTGGTGTTAGACAGAGTAAAATAGTCTGGTGTTAGACAGAGTAAAATAGTCTGGTGTTAGACAGAGTAAAATAGTCTGGTGTTAGACAGAGTAAAATAGTCTGGTGTTAGACAGAGTAAAATAGTCTGGTGTTAGACAGAGTAAAATAGTCTGGCGTTAGACAGAGTAAAATCGTCTGCCAGTTTACCACATTTTTATTTTGCTCCATCTAAAACACTGCCTACGCAGCACTCCACTTTTTACACTTTACCATTTTATAATTTCATATTTCTATTGATTTCTAGCAGCTTCAATCATGTCTTACTCAGACCAGCTAAAAGCATGTAATATACTAGACTATATTATCGGCAGTCTGGCCATGCTTCTCAATGGTATACTTCTACTGGCAATGTTTAAAGAACGCAAAAAGATATTTGTGTCTCGAATATCGTGGCTTGTGGCTAACCTCGCCATGGCAGATTTCCTAACCGGTGTCTTCCTAATCTTTATCGTTCAACCCATAACGTCAATAGATTTTAGCAAAGATAACGAGGTGGTACAAAAGCTGAAAGTCCCTTTACCCTGGATAGCGATGTCTGGGTCTTTCCTCACATTGCTTCTCATGGCAGCAGAGAGATTCGTTGTAGTGGTCTTACCAATGACTTGGTCAACTATCCTTACCACTCAACGCACAATAATTGGTATTATCATCACATGGGCCATCGCTATTCTTGGTGGCGTCTTCATTCATTACAATTTCTTCACGGCATTATTCTCGATCTTGGTAATCGTCGAAATTTCGACGCTGTTATTCATTGCTATTCATGTTTACATCCTCAGGTTAATTCACTTGTTTACTTACTCATTTATTCACTTATTTATTTATTTACTTACTTATTTATTTATTTATTTCTATTTATTTATTTATTTACTCACTTATTTATTTATTTATTTACTTACTTATTTTTATTTATTTATTTTTGTTGCCTTCTCTGGCATACACGTGCTTCCCCGCTGGTTGTCATATACCAATTCATCCATATCCATCCATTTCTTTCTTCCTTCCTTCCATCGATTCCTTCTTTCCTTCCATCCATTCCTTACTTCCTCCCTCCCTCCCTTTCTCCCGTCTCTCCCTCCTTTCTTTCTTCTCTCCTTCCTTCCACCATCCCTCCCTTCTTTCTTCCTTCCTTCTCTCCTCTCCTTCCTTCTCTATCCTCCCTCCCTCCCTCTTCCTCCTTTCCTCCTTTCCTTCCTTCCTCCCTCCCTCCCTCCCCCTCTCTCTTTCTCCCTCCCTCCCCTCCTTCCTCCCTACCTCCCTCCCCTCCTTCCTTCCTCCCTCCCTTCCCTCCCCCTCCCTCCCCCCTCTCTCTCTCTCCCTCCCTCCCTCCCTCCCTCCTTCCTTCCTTCCTTCCTTCCTCCCTCCCTCCCTCCCTCCCTCCCTCCCTCCCTCCCTCCCTCCCTCCCTCCCTCCCTCCCTCCCCTCCCTCCCTCCCTCCCTCCCTCCCTCCCTCCCTCCTTCCCTTCTTCCCTCCCTTCGTCCCTTCGTTCCTTCGTTCCTTCGTTCCTTCGTTCCTTCGTTCGTTCGTTCGTTCGTTCGTTCGTTCGTTCGTTCGTTCGTTCGTTCGTTCGTCCCTCCCTCCCTCCTCCCCCTCCTCCCTCCCTCCCTCCCTCCCTCCTTCCCTCCCTTCATCCATCTATCTACTGATTCATTTGTTTGTTGACTTTTTAATTCTTCGCTTTCACAATGTTCTTGATTTGATATTTATTTATTGATATATAACTAAAGGTTACTCAGGAAACGAAAACAAGAAAATAATGTCTCGAATCTAGAATCTTCTCAGTCCGATCCATGGATTCAACCCGAACCCTCCAGTCAAAAGACAACAGCAGCACACAGAAAGGTGAATATAGTTTTCTTCGTTTGTTTTTGCTGTACAAGCTGTCGTAAGTTAAACTCAGAGAAAAACTCTGAGCTCCAGACGGGACTCGAATCCACAACCTTCCGAATGCCAGCCGGACGCTCTCACCATTGAGCCACTGGAACTCAGATGCTAGACCACTAGACCGAGGTTGTTTTCAATATTTATACGCCTGGGAACTAGTCAAACTGTACGTGTGTCGCAAGTACTTGTTGAGCTACAAGTCGCGTATAAATATCGAAAACAACCTTGGTCTACCATCTGAGTTCCAGTGGCTCAATGGTGAGAGCGTCCGGCTGGCATTCGGAAGGTTGTGGATTGGAGTCCCGTCTGGAGCTCTGAGTTTTTCTCTGAGTTTAACTTACGACAGCTTGTACAGCAAAAACATATTTAGATCACTTTAATTTATTTTTATTTTATTTAAATATTTTAATTTATTTAAGACCAAAAAAAAAATCTTCTGCTTCTGGTCAGGCATTATCTATATTTAAATAATTTAATTTTGAATAATTTATTTTACTTGATTTAAATATTTTAATTTATTTAAATAATTTATTTTACTTGATTTAAATATTTTAATTTATTTAAATACTTTAATTTTGAATAATTTATTTTACTTGATTTAAATAATTTAATTTATTTAAATAATTTAATTTTGAATAACTTATTTTACTTGATTTAAATATTTTAATTTATTTAAATAGCTTAATTTTGAATAATTTATTTTACTTGATTTAAATATTTTAATTTATTTAAATAGTTTAATTCTGAATAATTTATTTTACTTGATTTAAATATTTTTAATTTATTTAAATAATTTAATTTTGAATAACTTATTTTACTTGATTTAAATATTTTAAATTGATTTAAATAGCTTAATTTTGAATAATTTATTTTACTTGATTTAAATATTTTAATTTATTTAAATAGTTTAACTTTGAATAATTTATTTTACTTGATTTAAATATTTTAATTTATTTAAATAATTTAATTTTGAATAATTTATTTCGGTATAATTTGTTTTCTTTAGGTAACTGCAGTGGTGACAACATTACTCGTCGTTGTGATTTTGACCTGCATTCCGTATTTCGTATGTCTTCAGATTTTTTTCATGCATCAAGTCTTTGGCGTCGCTCTTAATTTGGACAATGAGAAATATGACTTGGCAATCGAATACACCGAAGCTTTTTCCTACATAAACTTCGTCGTCAACCCAATCATCTATGCCTGGAGATTGAGAATGTATCGCAAAGCCTTGTATGGACTCGTGAAGTGCGTACTGCGGGGGTAGGAAGTAGAGGAACCACGAGAGGGGTTAAAGTGCCTATGTCATCCTCAGGGACTTTACGCATTTGTACTAATTGGGACATTCTGAGAAGATTTGTAATATATCTCTTCTTAACTTACGATAGCTTGCACAGCAAAAACATATTTAGATCACTTTAATTTATTTTTATTTTATTTAAATATTTTAATTTATTTAAATAATTTATTTTACTTGATTTAAATATTTTAATTTATTTAAATACTTTAATTTTGAATAATTTATTTTACTTGATTTAAATAATTTAATTTATTTAAATACTTTAATTTTGAATAATTTATTTTACTTGATTTAAATAATTTAATTTATTTAAATAATTTAATTTTGAATAACTTATTTTACTTGATTTAAATATTTTAATTTATTTAAATAGCTTAATTTTGAATAATTTATTTTACTTGATTTAAATATTTTAATTTATTTAAAGTCAATCCACGCAGTGAAGTGGATTGACTTGAGATTCAAGCAAGGATCGACTTGAATGTCTCCAATCTGATTCATGTAAACACGGTTTGACTTGAAAATGACTTGATACGCATGAGTGAAGTTGGTGCGTGTCGTGCTAAATGGCAGACATTGAGGGAAGCACAGAAAATAGTGTTCCAAAATCGAAAACAATGTTCCAAGCAGATCGGATTCTCCATGTAAACATTGACCCGGATTGACTTCACTCGCGTTTTTCGATCCGATTGGATTGGCAATCCGCTTCATGTAAACACGGCCTAAGTTACATGTACAGTTTAAGAGTTTTAGTTTGTAGTTAGTAAAGTTTTTTCAGTTCTTGCTGTACAGGCTGTCGTAACTTATTAATATTCAGAAAAACTCTGAGCTCCAGACGGGACTCGAACCCACAACCTTCTGAATGCTATAGCCAGACAGTCTAACCATTGAGCTAGGGACGTAGCCCCCTTTGCATCAGTGCCGGATTTAGGACAGGGCGGACTGGGCGGTCGCCCAGGGCCCCCCACAAAATAATGTTTAAGGGGAGGCCTCCACAAAAATGTCTTGAAAGTTGAAAAAATAGGTGTTGAAATGAAAAAAATCTTGAGAGCCCAAAATACGAGTCAAAAACAAGACAAAAGATATATGGATGATATATAGATATTTATACAATACCCTAGTTGCTATGCGTGTTTTCATTGGTTGTTGGCCATGATCTATTAGAGGACAGACGCATGGTCACATCAGATCACGTCAGCTGACTTGCTTTTTTCTTTCTTCATGCCCCAAAACCCGACAGGGTTTTTTTAAAAACCTTTTAAGTTTTTGTATTGTATAAAACAAATAGATTCCATTTTTTGTTGTCTGTTCAGTTATAGATGCACAGAAGACGTCACAACGTGGTAAGAACATCAGTGACCCACTCGACTGCGTCTCGTGGGCCACTTTTTTGTTCTTACCACGTTGTGACGTCATCTGTGCATCTATAACTGAACAGACAACGGCAAAATGGAATCTATTTGTTAAATAGATGATATATATGATATATAGAGGGTTGTGTCCCATGTACTATATATACTGAATATTACTTACGTATCTTTAATCCTTTCTTATAATTGTTTAACTTACTCCCGTATCAAATTTACACTGCGCCTTCAACCGTCGTTGCCTTCGCAAGTTAACAAAAAATACAGCAAGATGCGCTTTTTGGCCTAAGGCCATATACCGCATTCTTTGCAAATTTTATTCATCTAGTCATCTACATTATATAACCCCAGTGTCAGTCCAATTACCTACATCTTATTAAAAAAATATGACTATGTAACTTAGCATACATTCAGAAATAGAATTGATATATTGTGCTGGTCAGTGACCGCCCAGGGGCCTCCACGGTCCTAAATCCGGCGCTGCTTTGCATGATGAAATTTTGTTTTGAACACTCGTACTCAGATGCACAGGTGATCTACCCAGCGTTTATTTACTGGATTTCAGTCGCTCTTCTATCGCACGCAGGTGACTTAACTCAACGGTTGTTTTTTTTAGTATTTTAGGACTTTTCAAACTTTCAGAATTGTGTAAAATCTTCTCCCAAAATGCAGGGAATGCCATTTTAGAGACTCTAGAAGAGAGACCCCAAAAAGTTTCGCTCCTCCCCTTTCAGAATCCCACTTTCAAAACGCCTAATCCTTTGGCTTAGAACTCGGCCAGCACCGCACGAAAGGAATAAACTGATTTCTCTGGACAATATCCCTTCGTCTACGGCATATTTAGGCAGAATAAATGCACTGCCATGGAGGATCGACGCCACACGGTGTTCACCACATCACGAAGTCCAAAAGTTTAAAAAACAAACCACCTTCGTGGGGTCAAAACGACTCTTTTGAATTTACAGTGTACTTATTACAAATAATGACATATTTGTGGCAAAACCTTGTGACAAAACTTAATAAATAAAAATAAATAAATAAATAAAAAGTCAGTTCGGCCTGAGTTCAGGCGTGCTGCCTCTCACCAAAAAGTTAAGCCCGGTTAGACGGGGTTAGTACTTGGATGGGTGACCGCTTGGGAATGACCCCGTTGTCGAGCTTGGAACTCATGTGAGTAGAGTTGTAGTTGATCTCTCCTGTGCTTCGAGGGTTTTTCGCCGGGTTCTCCGGTTTTCCTCCCTCCGTAAAATCAACACTTACATCATGGTAGTCATGTTCAATTGGGGCATTTCGCTCTGTTTGACCACCAGTTGCTATAGGCAATAAAGTTATTAAATCTAAAAATATTTAGACATTGTTGCCACGAAAGTGTTTATAAAGATAAATTTACCGCATTGTGTCTCCACACTACGCAATCACCTTTTTAATTAAGCATGTCACCCTGGATAGACCACAATGCATTGCGAATTCAAGATGGCGCCGCTATTGATGAAAAAATCCATTCAAGGATTAGAGTTGAGATTAGCCTAGTTTTATTAAAATTAATAAAATAAACGCAATGTCACTCCCGCCAGCGAAATCTTTCTCGCAAGACGTGAGAAAAACTTGTCTTAATTATCCAATGTGACATTAAGTCATTTAAAGTGTGGTTCTCTGATGAAAATATTGTGGGCAATGTTTTTGCATAATCTTAAAGAGTGATATTTTACGTGTGAAGTTTGTATTTTGGGGCGCCGCCATTAAAGTGGCCGAGCTTGAGAAGAATGAGTCGAGGAAGCCTATGACGTCATAGACTCAATAACAACAATGACCCTTTTGTTGATAACAACAACAATCTTTTGTTTTTATTGAGTCTATGACGTCATACGCTTCCTCGACTCATTCTTCTCAAACACGGCCAATTTAATGGCGGCGCTCCAAAATACAAACTTCACACGTAAAATACAACTTTGTTTTTGAGAACTTCGAAATGAAACTTTTCACAATTACTAACCACCATAATATCTTTAAGATTAAGCAGAAACATTACTGACAATATTTTCATAAGAGAACCACTTTAAGTTTGTCTTCTAAAAACCAATGTCATTGATTAGTCACGTGTTTCAATCATTGTCCATTGACGTGGCAAACACGTGACTAATGACGTCGTCAAACATGGAGACTACATCACGTGGCTAGGTCACGTGACTAGGTCACGACGTCACCAGTTCGAATAGTTGTGAAGATTTCGACTAAGAATAGAGCGAACATCGGCGGTGAATCTTAAAGCGTCAAGCATGGGAAGAATATTTAACAATGCTGTGTCTGACGGATCAGCAAACCACGATTTAATAGGAATTGCATTATCTAAATAGATAAAAACACTTTGGTTGGCAATCTTATAGCCATTTATCCGTGAACCAAGGCTTAATTTCCACATCCCTCGGTTTCCTTTGTTCTTTTCGGGGAATATATTTAATAACCCCGGCGAAACAATAGATTAATATTCCCCTCTAATATTAAAGGCTTATTAACCGAGTTCGAGGTCTGTACGGGAAAGTATTTGCCTGAGGTGTTCGTACAGACCGAGCGACGAAGGAGCGAGGTTTGTGCGAGAGAAACCGAGGGCAAATACTTTCCCGTACAGACCGAGAAAACGAGGTTAATAAACCTTTTATTATATGGCTTTTGGTTTGTTTTCTTATCTGTTTTTAGTTCTATGTTTGTCTTGATCAGGTGTCGCTGTTCACTTTAGTTCTTACTTTTGAGCTTGTTCGTTTCGCTTCATGTTTACATTCGCATGAAAAAAGATCTACATGTACCGTATTTACTTGCTGCTTATTCACAACAAGTCGCTTGGCTCAGGCGTTGACTTGGGTTACTGGCCTGGGCACTTGCCGCTCACATACCCCAGCTCTATACCGCGCGAGCAAAGGTGGGAGTGGGAGAACAGATCGAAGGCTGAATGTGGTGCATACTTCACATTGGTGAACATATTTACAGTTGTCAGCCACATCTGATCACTGTTAAACTACAAAGTCAGTCAGTCTATTTCAAAATCTACCAACATTGTGCAAAAGCGAAAGGAGCAAAAAACTCCAAAAGCGAAAGGAGCAAAGACAGGGTTTGAGATTAAGATTTTTTGGTGGTATCGCCAGGAGATACCAGCATCTCTGAACTTGGTATCCCAAATGAAAATTTGGTATCCAAACTTTTGATACCAGAAATACACAGTGCTTCTTAATATCCAGATGTTATGAACTAAGAACTTACTTACAATAAACGAAGAGCGAGCTTTCCATCACCGGACTCCACATGCATGGATATTGAGATCTAACATGAAGTAGCTACATACAGTACGGTGCTAAGAGGGGAGACCGCTGGTGGGAGGAACGTGGGCAAAAGGTCAGATTTTCGCGAAATATTGCATGCCAGCTCCGTAAACATACGTTATGTTAACGAAAATGGAATAAAAACACGCTGAAATGGTGCCAACTTCTTTCTGACTTAAAGTAATTCTATGATATAGTTATCTTGGTTAATATTGGTATTTTAGCAAGATTTCCTTGGTATCCCAATGGGATACCAAGGTTTCAACATCTGGTATCCAAACTTAAAAACTGGTATCGTTGGGATACTGGGATACCGCAAATCTCGAACTGTGGCAAAGAACTTACAACATGCCTCACGGAGGCCACTCACTCGTACAGCTAACAACTCACCGGAAGTATGAATAATAGCGGAAGTAAAAAGTGCAAAAATGCAAAATCGTGACACCCAAAAAAGTGAGTAACAAGAGCGCTCTACCATACTGTATGTTGAAATAATAGGAAGATTCTCTTACCTTTATTATTCATATAAGCACCTGGAGAATTATCCAGTATAAAAATGCTTGATAAGTCGTCACTAACAATGGATAAATCTTTGATGTATGTTCCAAAAATGTTTAAATTGCAATGCTAGAAGAGAAAGTTTGTTTTTTGCACGTTATTTGTGTTTTCAGCTTGAGTTGGTAAAGTTTTTTCGTATGTCTTTTGCTGTACAAGCTGTCGTAAGTTAAACTCGGAGAAAAACTCTGAGCTCCAGACGGGACTCGAATCCACAACCTTCCGAATGCCAGCCAGACGCTCTCACCATTGAGCTACTGGAACTCAGATGGTAGACCAAGGTTGTTTTCGATATTTAAAGGGTATTGGCGATAAAAATTAAGTTTGTCTAATTTGAAAGAACTCGTCAAATGGTATAAGAAGATCTTTTACAATTTTTCCGTATCTGTTTTGGTTTTGGAAATATTTGGACCAAAGACAGCCTGCTGTTCGCCATCTTGGAATTATTTTCGATATGCATGTGACGACATAAGCAGGGAAAAGTGAAATTTTTATCTTGCCAACCTTATGACATTATGAGCTAGAAACTCGATTTTGTTGCGCTATTACCATTTTAAATTGACCCACAACATTTAAAAAGCCTTCCGTGGAAATTTGGTCACCCACGGAGTAGTTTCGTCAGGTTTACCCTGCTTATGACGTCACCAATTTTTAGTTAATTAGACACAATATTACAACAAGATGGCGGACAGCAGGCTGTCTTTGGTCGAAATATTTCAAAACACAAGAAAGATACAGAAAAATTACAAAAGGTCTTCTTATACCATTTGACGAGTTCTTTAAAATGGGACAAATTTAATTTTTATTGCCAATACCCTTTAAAAAACAAAAAAACATTTACTGAAAATAAACGGACACAATGCGACTTGTAGCCCAACAAGTACTTGCGACACACGTACGGTTTGACTAGTTCCCAGGCGTATAAATATCGAAAACAACCTCGGTCTACCATCTGAGTTCCAGGGCTCAATGGTGAGAGCGTTCGACTGGCATTCAGAAGGTTGTAGGTTCGAGTCACGTCTGGAGCTCTAGAGTTTTTCTCTGAGTTTAACTTACGAAAACTTTGTTTAGTTGATTGCATTTCACGAACCAAGAACGTAAACTTAAAGCAAAGGAATTTTACTGTCATGGCAATAGAAGCGTTCCTAAAATATCGTTGCAATCTATTCCGCAAGTTGACCAATTCATTTGATGAAAATTATTGCTAACTTCGTGTTTTGAATTTGATTGTTGAATTTCCTGTTTGTTATTATTTGCCAAACACCAATCAAATTCAAAACAGAATTCAAAACAGGAAGTTGTCAACGGATCTTATCAAATGAATTTGTCAATTTGAGGAATATATTGCAACAATATTTTTAGGAAAGCTTCTATTTCCATGACAGTAAACTTACATGTCTGAAATATCTTTTAGTAAAAATGCTTTTGTTATTGTCAATTTTATCTGTTACTGCTGCCCCATATACCTGGAGAGAATAAGACAATGAAATAGGAAGGAAAAGAGACAGGGAGAAAAGGAGAGAAGGAGGGAGGGAGGGAAATAGGAAGACATATAGACAACAGACACACAGACAAACACACACACAGACAAAAAAACAAACAAACAAACAAACAGACAAACAAACAAACAAACAAACAGACAAACAAACAGACAAACAAACAAACAAACAAACAGACAGACAAACAAACAAACAAACAAACAGACAGACAAACAAACAAACAAACAGACAGACAAAGAAACAAACAGACAGACAAACAAACAAACAAACAAACAGACAGACAAACAGACAAACAAACAAACAAACAGACAAACAAACAAACAAACAAACAGACAAACAAACAAACAAACAAACAGACAAACAAACAGACAGACAAACAGACAGACAGACAGACAAACAGACAAACAGACAGACAAACAGACAAACAAACAAACAAAGAGACAGACAAACAAACAAACAAACAGACAAACAAACAAACAAACAGACAAACAAACAAACAAACAAACAGATAGACAAACAGACAGACAGACAAACAAACAGACAAACAAACAAACAAACAAACAAACAAACAAACAAACAAACAAAAAGATAGACAAACAAACAAACAAACAGACAGACAAACAAACAAACAAACAGACAAACAAACAGACAAACAGACAAACAGACAGACAGACAGACAGACAGACAGACAAACAAACAAACAAATGAACAAACAAACAAACAAACAAACAAACAAACAAATGGATAGACAAACAAACAAACAAACAAACAAACAAACAGACAGACAGACAGACAGACAAACAAACAAATAGACAGACAGACAAACAAACAAGCAAACAAACAAATAAAAGAACAATACATAAAAAGTAAGAGACAGCAAGTTAGAATGGTTTAATTTTCTCACCTCCAAGCTTGCAGTAAAGATGACCAAATCAAACCATTGGCCAACCTTGGAAAAAATTGCCAATAAAATAAGAAATAAAGAATACATTTAGTTCATCCTTTATAGCTCATTAACCTGCACTCTCCACTGCCCACTTTCTTGAGGCTAACACCAGGCTGCAGATGATTGTATTTAGCACAGAAGAAAGTCTTTGGCCAGGAAAGAGTTAGACAATGATTGTCAATGAAAACCAGGCAATAGATTATTATTCAAGTAACTTTGGCATAACTTACTAGTTCTAAAAAGAAGTCAAGATGTGGTCTCTTATGAACCAAAAACCTAACTGGATGTTGAGCAACAGTCACCTATCAAGAGAGAAAAGCCATCAAACATTATGGCAAGAACAACAAGATGGCCAAAAATTACCCTTATATTTTACTCTGTCTAATCCCTACTTGTCAAAGGGAGAACCCTCAGATGTCAATGAGGGTTAAAAGAGTTCAGTTCACACTTACCCTGAGGACAAAGTCTGCTGGCATACTAGGTTGAGCTGTTCTTCTACCAACACTATATCAAATAATTAGATAATCACAAATTTTGGCCGACACTTGACAGGTTACACTGTAATTTACACTTTACAAGTCATGTCAGCTGATGTGTGAAGTTAGTGCGCTGTACAATATGTCAGTGGTATGAGGTAACGTACTGTAGCTTTATTTAGTGCTGGATTCTAGTTGATGAAGGCTGTGTGGTTAAATGCACTTACAGGCTACAGATGCTACAAGCTGGAACAATTTGGTCAATACTATTTGATAGGGCTTGGTAAGGATCACAGGGGTGTGCAAGTGTTTGGTAGGGATCACAGGGGTGTGTAAGTGTTTGGTAGGGATCACAGGGGTGTGCAAGTGTTTGGTAGGGAACACAGGGGTGTGCAAGTGTTTGATAGGGATCACAGGGGTGTGCAAGTGTTCACTGGGGGTCATAAAAATTTGCAAGTATCCAAAGGTGTATATTAGCCATCAGAATTGCGCTAGAGACCTGGGGATAGTGAGGTTGACAATGCATCATGGGGCTGTTTTGGGAGGACGTGAACAAAGAACCCATCCCCCCAAAACCTTGCTATCCCCAGCTCTCTAGCACAATTCTGAAATCGCTAATACAGTATCACAAAGTTTGGCAAGTTACACTGCTACGCTACTGTAATAGAAGCAAAAACAACTACTGTACTCACCAATCACGCTGTGAATGTATAAGAGTCTCATCTAAGTCTAACACAAATATTTTTCTTCTTACTAATTCTGTTAAAATACAAAAACCAAAAATATTTTATGCACTTCACTATATCTGCACTTAACCCTTTCTCTCCCAACTTTCCAGGCATTCTCCCATTGACGAGTAAAATCATCTGGCGGTAGACAGGGTAAAATTATAAAAGTACAGAAAATTCTGTATTTGGAAGTGAAAGGGTTAATATTGCTATTCAGAGTAAATATTTCTAAAATCTATATTTCTACAGTGATACTTACTAAGCCTTTGTTGTGACAATGGTGATAATACAGTAGTTGAATATTTAATAGTTTGATGTTGAATAACCTGTTATAAAAGTTAGAAAAATTACATGTTACTATTCATGAATAACACCACATTTTTACCTTCATATTTTCTTATATATATATACTATATATATATATTCTAACGTTTCAAGCAAAGTGGTCATATTATATATAAAAAAAAATCACACATGCTCGTTTGTATATATATATATATATATATATACACTCAACATTTTGAGGTAAGCCCACTTAAACTATACTCTATATATATATATATATGCACACCATGCACACTTCACGCTATCTGAATGTACTTCACCGACGCTGTCCCACATGCGGCTGTCACCGACGATCGCATGTGTATAAGTAATTGATGAAATTCATTCAGATTGTTCCAAGTTACACTGATGAGCTGTAGTACAGTGAAACACCGTGTCTGTAGATTGAACTATATATATATATATATATATACTATATATACATATATATATATATATATATATAAGTGAGTTATGGTTCACGAAATGTTAGAGAGTGCTCAATACCATATATAGATAGAGCAAAATACAAAGTATAAAGTATCGCCTGATGATCCCGTTTAGGGTGAAACCTCTGGTAGCGAAGACTTTAAGGTAAAACTATACTTTATACTTTGTATATATATATATATATAAATATCGCCCAGTGTGAAACTGACAATAGCGACCATCAACATTTGAGGTAAGCCCACTTATAGTATATATATATATATATAAAGTTGTTAAAAAGTTTTGTGAGCATGTATATATATATATATATATATATAGGTATATAATACAGATGTACATACATGACATCAATCACTATACAAGATTAATTGGTAATTAATAGTAATGGCTAAGAAATGTAAACATTTATATATGCAAATAATAATATCTTTGTATTCAGAACTCAAAAAACTCCTTAACCCAAACACAATACTCATCAATTGAACTAATTAAAGAAAGAGCCACACATGAAAACAATTCCTAGCTATTATTAAAAATTCTTAGCTGAATCCAAAATACTATAGAAACTTAGAAACTATTGACCTTTTGTTTGTCAAAAAGCAGCTCTTTGGAAAGCGTAATCATTTCAAAATACTCCAACGTCTTTAAAGACGTGATTTCAAGTGAAGAAATGATTAAGCAACACGAATTTCAAAACAAAACGTGAGTTTAAAGAAAGCTCTACGAATAAGTAACGGCTTAAACAAAGTCCAATTCATTAATAGCCATGAAGACAACTCGTATATTTGAACAAATTATATAAACTTTTGTTTTTGTTTTTAAATCATCTGTAATCGGTGAAAAAACTCAGTATTTAAGTACTAAAAGCCCATGTTAAGCTGGTATTTTATGTGATAAACGAAAGGAAATGTCGATAATTTAGCAAAAAGATTGAAAACTTCACCTACCGTACTCATGTTTCTCTTGAGCAAGTACATGAGTAACGTCCAGAGTTTGATAAAGAAAGTCATGATACTGCGACAATCTGGCAATGGAAACAATTCCTTAAAGCTTTTTAAAGCCATATGGAGCTCCATGCGACATTTGCAAGCGAATTGAATCAATAATTTGATCGTTTTTTCAAAGTTTTAAACTGAAAGTCTTCAGGAGAACGAGAGAATCGTGAAGACATAAACATGAACACAACTCACAAAGCATTCTGGGATGGCCTGATGATATGGGGCCATATCCATGTGGCCCAACTGGTCTGAATCCAAATATGGCATGGATTCAATATAGATCATATTTTTAACTCTCGTTTTCTTCAGTTGGTTATCTTTGGGGTTTTGTGAAAAAGATTCAAAACTTATCAGTGTAATATTCTGCATGGGTGTAGCAACCTCCTGAGATTGGCGACCCCCCCCCCCCCCGTGAAAGGATAAACGGTAAACTTAGATATTTGGCTTATAAGGCTTTTTAAATGTTGTGGGTCAATTTAAAATGCGCAACAAAAAATCGAGTTTCTAGCTCATAATGTCATAAGGTTGGCAAGACAAAAATTTCACTTTACCCTGCTTATGTCGTCACATGCAATAATTTTGCATATCGAAAATAATTCCAAGATGGCGGACAGCACGCTGAGTTTGGTCGAAATATTTCCAAAACCAAAACAGATACGGAAAAATTGTAAAAGGTCTTCTTATACCATTTGACGAGTTCTTTCAAATGAGACAAAGTTAATTTTATTGCCAATACCCTTTAAGTTTAATTTCGTTGCACAACGGGGAAAAAATACGAATGTTTTCATATGATTGTGATAAGATATCGTGCAAGTGTTGCTGCCATGCAACATAGACGAGAACCAAGGTTTTACGTAATCTTAAAATATTCCATTGACAATTCACTTCCATAACTTTCTTTTAATACGCCTTGAATACTGTTCAATACAGTGTTAAACGACATGTGCCATGATTCTTTGCCTTCATAATTCAGCAACCTAAAGAAGGCAACAGAAAGAGAGTATACAGTCGAATATGTCTATACTTTTCGAAACGTGGATTTATTTTTCAGTCTTAGGGGCTGTTCATATGAGGCGGGCTGGTCCGGTTACCAGGCTAATTTTAAGTCACGAAAGTCTTTCTATTACTGAATTACAATACCCTGTATGCTATTTAACAAATAGATTCCATTTTGCCGTTGTCTGTTCAGTTATAGATGCACAGATGACGTCACAACGTGGTAAGAACAAAAAAGTGGCCCACGAGACGCAGTCGAGTGTAAGCTCTTACCTGTGATAAAACTTCAAAACTAACCACATTTTCTCAAGATCTTTTCCATAAATTAGATTGACGAGATATTCGACAAGAATACTCACATCTTCGTCCAAAGGAACTGCAATGAAAGAAAAAAAAAGAATGAAAACGACCAATATTTGTGTAGGAAATTAACGAAAAACTGCACTTGTGTTTGCAATGAAGGGTTTAATTTTACTTAATTATACTTAATTAGACTTAATTAGATTCAATTCTACTTAATTAGACTTAATTAAATTAAATTGGATTTAATTCTACTTAATTAGACTTAATTATACTTTAGATTTAATTAAATTTAATTAGAATTAATTGAACTTATTTAGACGTAATTAGTCCTAATTAGACTTAATCAGTGATTAGAATTAATTAAGCTTAATTAAACTTAATTAAACCTAATGAGATTCAATTAGACTTAGATGTAATCAGGCTTAATCAGAGCTCAATTAAAAAAATTAGGCTAAACTGGCGAGATTTTTAGTAACGAAATACTTTTGTGTAATTCCAATTCAGTTAAAGTTCCAACTGAAGTTCTTACTTACTTAATCCATCTTAGGGCCTGTTCACGTGAGGCGAGTTATCTCGGGGGGTAGGGTTATCCCTACCCCCCGAGATAACTCGGTGTTAGTTTATTTCCATGTTAAAAAAGTAAACCGTTCACATGAGACCGAGATAACTCGGGGGATAGAGATAACTCGGTCGAAGCGATAGGGTAACCCTAGCCCCCGAGTTATCCCTACCTCCATGTGAACGCTTTCACCCGAGTTATCTCGGGGGGTAGGGTCAACTTAGGCATGCGTATTTATGCTGTTGCTCGGGATAACTCGGGGTGAAGCGTTCACATGAAGCTAGGGTTATCTCGGGGGCCAGGGACAACTCGGTAGTTGCGTTTTATCATGTGAAATAGGGTCAACTTTGACCCTAGCCCCCGAGTTATCCCTACCCCCCGAGATAACCCGGTCTCGTGTGAACAGCCCCTTAGCATGATAAACAATGTTTAGTTGTTATTTGAGCTGATTTGAGGTCGCAAAGCATTGTGGTTAAATGTACCGCCGCCATCTTTTTCAGTACCGTCAATTAACGCAGCCATTCCAGAGTTATACACATAAGCATTGCGAGTGTTCTTTCTACCTTTTGTGCTATTTATCCACAGTTTTAACATTTTTCGAATTTCAGGCAATTGTTCAGCTCCAGCCAACGAAACCTTGAAATCAGAAACAAAACATGTAAATATTAAATATTGGCGCCAAAAAGATGATTTGATTTAAACACTGCCGATAAAACATATCAATGTCTTCGTTTAGGTTTACAGAGTCATTTCGGCAGTGCTGTAAAAGTTACATAATTTTTGTAACTAGTTACAGTTACATTGTTAGAAAAGTAACTAGTTACCGATAAAAGTTACAATGAAAAGAAAGTAACTAGTTACAAAGTTACTTCAAAATTTTTGTAACTAGTTACAAAGTTACATTCCTTTGTCCGTGTTACTAGAATCAACAAAGAAATTACTGGTTTTTAGATGCCAGTACCATAATTATGTTTTTACAACTAAATGCCTAAATATAGTTGTCACTAAGCAGAAATAGTCAAATGTGTACATAACGTACCTTTATTATTATTTTTTATCAAGAAAGAATGACATCCTCAACTGAAAATCAGTAACTATAGTCCCATTTTTAAACCAAATATTGTAACTAGTTACAGTTCTTTAAAAAAGTAACTAGTTTCAGTTACAGTTACTTAAAAATGTAACTAGTTACTTGTAATGAAGTTACTCACAGCACTGCATTTCGGTAAAGCGCTCTCAATTCGTCAGAATTTGTGCCACAAAAATAAAATAGATATCGTTAGAAAGCTATTAATTTGTAGAATACAATGTTGTCTTTGATTTCGCGATAAACACAAACCAATAATAGTTGTGATTTTTTTAATTAAAACCAGAGGACTTCACTCGGGGCGGCTCAAGTAAAAAGCGTTTTATTTTGTTCAATCTTTTTTGCAGTTTAATTCCGAGATTGATATGTCGAGTTTTAGTGATTTTATTGACGACCAAAGTTGAAAATGCTGTTTTTCGACCAACATTCGGACAAAATAAGTCATAAAATCGAAACCGGGTAATAAATTTAAAAAAACACGCTGACACCGTTTTGCTGGAAAACAAGTACCTTTGGCAAACGTGGCGTTGCTATGATAATGCCGACGTCATCACTAGGTCGATTAGGGACCACAATAGACGGGCCAATGTCGTGAATCGTAGTGGGGTTTTTGTCCTTTTGTTTTCCTTTTGCATCGTGTCGTCTTTGTTGTTCGTAAGCGAGTTGTACTTCGTGTCTCAGAGATTCCGGAATGGCTTCAAGTACACTGGCATCTAGCTGAGGAACTGCACTGCTTTTCATTTGCATTGATAGGTCTGGTTTAGCTATGGTCTCGGTGAAACGTTTTATTGTTCTGTTCCTCGCGCCAGATTTCTTTGTCTTTGGTATTTCTTTCTTGTCTGTTCTTTGGTACTCGTGTTTCAAATGCTCAGTCAGTTCTGAAGGAAGGCACCTGACTACTTCTGGATCCCATTGAGATGGCGACGGAAACTGGTAAACAAATGAAGGCATATGTAATTGTAACAGTGATGATAGTGATGATGATGATGGTGATGATGATGATGGTGGTAATAATGATGATGATGGCGATGATGATGGTGGTGGTGATGATGGTGGTGGTGATGATCATGATGGTGGTGGTGGTAGTAGTGGTGCTACTACTGCTATGGTGGTAGAGGTGGTACTGCTGATGATAGCCATAGGAGTGGTGGTGCTGATGACGATGGAGGTGGTTGTGGTGCTGCTGCTGATAATAGTGGTGGTGGTGATAATGATGGTGGTGGTGATGATGGTAGTGGTGATAATGGTGGTGATAATGATGATAGTGGTAATGATGGTGGTGCTGCTGCTGGTGGTGGTTAATGATGATGATGATTGTGCTGTTGCTGCTAGTGGTGGTGCTGCTGGTAATGTTCTTGTTGTTAGTGGTGGTGATGATGATTCAGACGTTTGGTGGGCATTCGTTGGTCGGATACTTTACCTTATTTACTTCGTATGCTTGTATAACCAGGTTACCGGGATCTTCACTTCTTAAAATAAACTTCTGGTTTCTTTGCTGGTACGAGCTCCTAATATCCTTTTTAATTTCGTCCGGAAGTGCCTCAAATACGCCGGGATCAATTTGAGATGGTGAAGGTAATAATAATGAAGTCACAACATCACGACCTTTGACACCTTCAAAGCTCGTGTCTAAACTTCGCTGTGTACGGCTGGGAGAACGACCAGGCGATCGCTTATTGGACGGACCAGGCGAACGCTTATTGGACGGACCAGGCGAGCTATTTTTAGACCGACCAGGCGAACGCTTATTGGACGGACCAGGCGAGCTATTTTTAGACCCTCCAGGCGAGGAGCGGGCTGGCGAAGTTGTACTGCAAGTAGCACGCAAAGCTGAAGTCGTGAAAATATTTCGTGGAGGAGAAAAAATTGGGAAAACTGGTAAAGGCGGTAGAGTTTTAGAGTTATTATTATTTACACGGAATGTCATGTTGTCTTGTTTGCTAGGCCGCTGTCCAATAACACACGTCGACGCACCAAGCTCGGGTTTTGTGTCTCGCTGACTAATACCTAATGCAGGCTCGTCTATGTCGTCTTCACTCAAAACTAAACTAAAGTTGTCAAAGTCTGAATCTTTGCCCGATTTTTCAGGTGAGTCAATAGACCCTTCGACGAGAGCTCTGCCTGTTCGCCTGTCTACATCGTCTGACATTTGAAAAAGGCTTGGTGACCCTGTGTCTAAAATGGCGTCATTAATTGGTACCTTCTGTTGGTATACGTCATTCTTCTCTCTCGTAACACTTTCGTAAGTATCATCGGAACCCGACGGTAGCTTTGTTACAGTTTTCAATATAGTTGATCCTTTGCTCTCGTAAACGTTCGTACAGACATCGGAATTTTCATCGGAATCGGACGTCAAATTAGTAGCGGGTTTTCTAAATGGTTTCATAAAGTCGTGAATTGATTTTGACGACGAGGCCCGATTGTCTTTCGACAGTTTGCTCATTTGGATTCCCATTCCTCGTATATCCGACACAGGCGCCCCAAGTTGCTTCAACATCGCCACACTCTCTTTAGCAATAGTTGCTGAGTCATCAGTTTGGCAAGCCATGGTCATTGACCTAGAGATGTTGTCACATCTGCCGCATCCCATGAACTTAGTTGGATTAATAGGAGCGTCTCTCTGACGAACTCGGAGCTGTAGATGTAATAAAAAGAATATAGATGAAGGAAGGAAGGAAGGAAGGAAGGAAGGAAGGAAGGAAGGAAGGAAGGAAAGAATGAAGGAAGGAAGGAAGGGAGGGAGGGATGGTCATTGACCTAGAGATGTTGTCACATCTGCCGCATCCCATGAACTTAGTTGGATTAATAGGAGCGTCCTCTCTGACGAACTTGGAGCTGTAGAGGTAATAAAAAGAATATAGATGAAGGAAGGAAGGAAGGAAGGAAGGAAGGGAGGGAGGGAGGGAGGGAGGGAGGGGAGGGAGGGAGGGAGGGAGGGAGGGAGGGAGGGAGGGAGGGAGGGAGGGAGGGAGGGAGGGAGGGAGGGAGGGAGGGAGGGAGGGAGGGAGGGAGGGAGGGAGGGAGGGAGGGAGGGAGGAAGGAAGGAAGGAAGGAAAGAATGAAGGAAGGAAGGAAGGGAGGGAGGGAGGGATGGAGGGAGGGAGGGAGGGAGGAAGGAAGGAAGGAAGGAAGGAAGGAAGGAAGGAAGGAAGGAAGGAAGGAAGGAAGGAAGGAAGGAAGGAAGGAAGGAAGGAAGGAAGGAAGGAAGGAAGGAAGGAAGGAAGGAAGGAAGGAAGGAAGGAAGGAAGGAAGGAAGGAAGGAAGGAAGAAAGGAAGGGAGAAAGGAAGGGAGAAAGGAAGTGCTAGATGTACAAAACAAAACAAAAATTTAAAGAAAGTAGAACAGAAAAACGAGTCAGATCTTACTTTAAATGTCAAATGTTTTCCTTTAACCCCAGCGGACTTCATTCTTCGATGAACTTCGTTTGATAAATCATAAATAAACTTTTCAGGTTCAGAATCCTGACAAATAAAATGATCTTCATTAGGTGTCAATTGGAAATCTTAATCACACTGACAACAAGATGGCCTCACCTCTTGAAATCTAATGGCGTAATTGATCTCGGCTGATATTGATTTTCTTTCTCGTTCAATCTTCAACTGTCTCTCGTCTTCCCCACGACAATATTTATAAAGCATCTCTCCTGTTTTATGTCCAAATTCTCTTCGAAGAACTGGCAAAGAGATGCGTTGCAAGTCCTTGCAGGTCACTACATTCAGAGATTCTAGCTTTTGGCTTAATGAATACCCCACACCTGGTAGATCTCTGGCTTTTTGGTTACCTTTGGAGAAGAAAAATCGTGATGACGATGATGATGACGTTGTTAATGATGATGACGTTGTTGCTGTTGGTGATGATGATGATAATGATGATAATGATGATGATGATGATAATGATGATGATGATAATGATGATGATGATAATGATGATGATGACGTTGATGATGATGATGATGATGATGATGATGATGAATCATGTGAATTATATATATATTTACTTATAAATTGGTCGACGTCTTCATGTTGAAGGAAACACTGCCCATTAGGTTTGGCAACTCTTGTGCACATGCGAGCCAGCAATATATTTGGAGCAATTCCAGCAGATGCTGGACAATCTGTCTTGTTTTTAATTTCATCACGAATACACTGGGCCAGCTGTAGTGGTGTAACGTGTTCTAACAGAAAGATAAACCATTGTAATATATATAGTATGTATAGTATACAGTATAGCTATACAGTATACACTGATAAAAGTGTAATATACAGTGTGGTTTGTGGTGCGCTGTGTGATGCATAGTGTGTAGAGTTTGGTGTGCTGTGTGATACAGGGTGTGTGAAGTGGTGTGTAGTGTGTGGAGTGGTGTGTAGAGTGTGGTGTGATACAGAGTGTGTGAAGTGGTGTTTAGTGTGTGGAGTGGTGTGTAGAGTGTGGTGTGATACAGAGTGTGTGAAGTGGTGTGTAGTGTGTGGAGTGGTGTGTAGTGTGTGGAGTGGTGTGTAGAGTGTGGTGTGATACAGAGTGTGTGAAGTGGTGTGTAGTGTGTGGAGTGGTGTGTAGTGTGTGGAGTGGTGTGTAGAGTGGTGTGTAGAGTGTGGTGTGATACAGAGTGTGTGGAGTGGTGTGTAGTGTGTGGAGTGGTGTGTAGAGTGTGGTGTGATACAGAGTGTGTGAAGTGGTGTGTAGTGTGTGGAGTGGTGTGTAGAGTGTGGTGTGATACAGAGTGTGTGAAGTGGTGTGTGGAGACTGTGTGGAGTGTGGTGTGGTGTGTAAAGTGTGTGGAGTGTGTTGTAAGACAGGGTGTGTGAAGTGGTGTGTAAAGTGTGTGGAGTGTGATGTGCTCGTTGTGATGTGTCGAGTATAGTGTACTGTGATGCAAAGTGTGTAGAATTTGGTGTGTTACAGCGTGTGTAGAGTGTGATGTCTATTGTCTATTGTCTAGTGTGCAGAGTGTAGTGTGTATATGTACGATATACACTGAACTTGTCAGACAAACATGCTTCAAACATTCCTCACCAGTCTCTACGTAATGTGTGACGTCAATGAAAGCCTCATCACAGCTCACTGCCTGAATCTCGTGCGTGTAACTGGCGAGAATCTCGTAAAGTGTTTGGGAGACATTGTGGTACTGCTCAAACTCATAGGGAACACACACAAGATTTGGACACAACTTTTTAGCTTGACCTAACCAACTACCATTCTTAATACCACAAGAACGAGCTTCATAACTACACGAGGCGATCTCCGAAGTTGACGCGAAAGATGACGAGTTGTCAAAGCCTAAAAATAACAACTGCAGTTTTAATACACGGTTGGTGTGTCCTTCCCTACCACCTCCTTACCTACCACCTTCCCTACCACCTCCCTCTCTATCACCTTCTCTACCACCACCTTCCCTACTGCCTTCCCTACCACCTTCCCTACCACCTCCCTCTCTATCACCTTCTCTACCACCACCTTCCCTACTGCCTTCCCTACCACCTTCCCTACCACCTCCCTCTCTATCACCTTCTCTACCACCACCTTCCCTACTGCCTTCCCTACCACCTTCCCTGCCACCTCCCTACCACCTCCCTCTCTATCACCTTCCCTACCACCTCCCTCTCTATCACCTTCCCTACCACCTCCTTCCCTACTGCCTTCCCTACCACCACCTTCCCTACTGCCTTCCCTACCACCTTCCCTACCACCTCCCTCTCTATCAACTTCCCTACCACCTTCCCTACCACCTTCCCTACCACCTCCCTACCACCTTCCCTACTGCCTTCCCCACCACCTTCCCTACCACCTTCCCTACCACCTTCCCTACTGCCTTCCCTACCAACCTCCCTACCACCTTCCCTACCTCCTTCCCTACCACCCTCCCTACCACCTTCCCTACCACCTTCCCTACCAACCTCCCTACCACCTTCCCTACCACCTTCCCTACCACCTTCCCTACCAACCTCCCTACCACCTTCCCTACTACCTTCCCTACCAACCTCCCTACCACCTTCCCTACCACCTTCCCTACCAACCTCCCTACCACCTTCCCTACTACCTTCCCTACCAACCTCCCTACCACCTTCCCTACCACCTTCCCTACTGCCTTCCCCACCTCCTTCCCTACCACCTTCCCTACCACCTTCCCTACCACCTTCCCTACCACCTTCCCTACCAACCTCCCTACCACCTTCCCTACCTCCTTCCCTACCACCTTCCCTACCAACCTCCCTACCACCTTCCCTACTACCTTCCCTACCAACCTCCCTACCACCTTCCCTACCACCTTCCCTACCAACCTCCCTACCACCTTCCCTACTACCTTCCCTACCAACCTCCCTACCACCTTCCCTACCACCTTCCCTACTGCCTTCCCCACCTCCTTCCCTACCACCTTCCCTACCACCTTCCCTACCACCTTCCCTACCACCTTCCCTACCAACCTCCCTACCACCTTCCCTACCTCCTTCCCTACCACCTTCCCTACCACCTTCCCTACCACCTTCCCTACCACCTTCCCTACCAACCTCCCTACCACCTTCCCTACCACCTTCCCTACCACCTTCCCTACCACCTTCCCTACCACCTTCCCTACCACCTTCCCTACCTCCTTCCCTACCACCCTCCCTACCACCTTCCCTACCACCTCCCTACCACAACCTTTACTATCGCCTTCCTTACCAACCTCCCTACCACCTTCCCTACTGCCTTCCCTACCAACCTCCCTACCACCTTCCCTACCACAACCTTCACTATCGCCTTCCTTACCACCTTCCCTACCACTCTCTACTAAGGGCATTCCTTAGCACTCCATAAACTCGAGTGCCAAGCAAAAGCCCTGGGTATGAAGTTCCCACCTTCCCTACTACGTACCAGTTGTGGCAGTCGTTCCAGTCCCCCGGGAAGCGTGACACACTGCTACAGGCTTTCCTTTCAGTTCAGGTCTACTCCTCAACGCCACGGACACGAAAAAACAATCCATATCGACGTGCATTATAATGCGGCTTTTAGACGTCGTTTTTAGCGGCGGTCTTTTTGACGTCTTTAATTCTGTCGTCTGAATAAGGTTGTTAATAAACTCGCGAAATTCTGTCCCCCACGTTGAAAGGTGATGCAGGCGGGAGTGATTGTAATACTCACTGACAAAATTAGCATCGCCTGCTTTCGCCACAGTCGAGCGTTTCCGATCAATACCTCGTGACGAGCCGGTATCTTCCGAAAAAGTGGCGTCACAACCGTAATGAGAATCACGGGGGTTATCCTGAATACTCTTTTCTTCAAACTCGCTGGATGGTTGTAATAGAGCACTTGCAGAATTAACGTCTGACGTTCCTTCTCGTGATTCTCTCATAACATCAGGTTCCTGCATACATTCAGGATCAGGAGAACATGAAGTACCCAAAATCATATTAGACAACGCAGGCTCGTTTTTGGTTTTTATAGATACAGTTGAGCCTGTACGTAGTTTAACTTCAGAGGAACCGTGGGGTGCTTTAACAAAGTTCATTAAAGACCCTTTAGATCCATTCGTGTCCTTATATTTCCCTCCTGCTCCATAAAGAAGATATTCTCTGTGAGGTAGAAGCTTGCCTTGTCGAATACTGTCAGTTATCCAATTGGGATGCACGACCTTCTCATCTCTAAAATTAAGAATTAAGAAAATTCAGTGCTGTATTAAAAGACTAACAACACGATCATGTAATAGCTATACGCTCGAATCCCAGCAAGCAACCATCCATCCACTCATCCGTCCATCCATCCGTCCGTCCCTCCATCCATCACCAACGGATCAACCCCTCCGACCTAGTTCCACAGTTTTCCTAGACCAGTTTTATTTGTTCGTGTGTACGACACAAATTGACAAGTTTTTCCTTGACAAGGATCCTTCTTCAAAAGCTGGTCGTGCAAGTTTTTAAACAAGGAAAATTGTTCATGTGTATAGTCGTCGAGGAAAACTTGACAAGATATTGTGCAGTACGTCACTGCGCACTCATCTTCGAAGATCATTACGTGATTCATTGCCGCCAAGGAAAGCTTGTCCAACCGTACATACTAAAATACTTGTTTATCCTACACACGAGCAAGGAAAGCTACCGAGGAATTTGTCAAGGAAAACTTGATCGTCTGTGCGGGCTCTACCGTCCGTCCGTCCGTCCGTCCGTCCGTCCGTCCGTCCGTCCATCCATTCATCTATCCACCCGTCCGCTCGTTCTTTCATCCATCCATCGATCTATCCAGACAATCTATCCACCATGCATCCGACCATATATATATATATATATAAATAGTATAGTATAGTTTAAGTGGGCTTACCTCAA